>JAULBS010129682.1:0-13495 GCA_032355785.1 Symmetromphalus regularis
TGTGTGTTTGTGTGTGTTTGTGTGTGTGTGTTTGTGTGTGTGTTTGTGTGTGTTTTTGTGTGTGTGTGTTTGTGTGTGTGTATGTGTATTTGTGTGTGTGTGTGTTTGTGTGTGTGTGTGTTTGTGTGTGTTTGTGTGTGTGTGTGTGTTTGTCTGTGTGTGTGTATTTGTGTGTGTGTGTTTGTGTGTGTGTGTGTTTGTGTGTGTTTGTGTGTGTTTGTGTGTGTTTGTGTGTGTGTTTGTGTGTCTGTGTGTGTGTGTTTGTGTGTGTTTGTGTGTGTTTGTGTGTGTGTTTGTGTGTGTTTGTGTGTGTCTGTTTGTGTGTGTGTGTTTGGGTGTGTGTGTTTGTGCGTGCGTGTGTGTGGTGTGTGTGTGTGTTTGTGTGTGTGTTTGTGTGTGTATGGTTTTTTTGTGTGTGTGTGTTTGTGTGTGTGTGTGTGTGTGTGTGTGTGTGTGTGTGTGTGTGTGTGTGTGTGTGTGTGTGTGTGTGTGTGTGTGTGTGTGTGTGTGTGTGTGTGTGTAAGATCATACAAACGTACGAAGGTGATTTTTGACAATATCTGAAACAAAACAGCATAATATGTTTTTAAATCATCTCACCAAATTGTATGTTAATCGTCAGTAAACTCATTTAGATATGACAATCAATGTTTTCATTATCAAATTATGGCTTTATTGGTTGGTACCTGTTTTACGTTTGTCAGACCTACTCTTTATTAATATGTGAAACATTTTGTCTCAATTGTCTAAAATATTTCAACTAGCTGTTAACAGTGGCGGATCCAGAAAATCCATTAAAGTGTGTGTGGGGGGGGGTGGGGGTGGAAGGGAGTGATAGGGCCAATAATATGATGCCGGATTCTTTAACGTTAAACAAATAAATTAATAAACATAATAATAATTTAAAAAAAAAATTAAATGCCTGTATCAGCCGCTGGTTAATGTCATTGGGGTCTAAGGAAGATGGTTCCGTTTCAATTAACACCAGCCAATATTACCTGGGAAATAAGTAGGTCTATTTCTTATACAAAACAAAATCGAACAAATATCGAACTCAAATGCAGGTTTCAGCTCAGTCGAGGATTATGGGTGAAAAGAAACAATAGCAAAAAAATTTCGATCAATTGATTTTTAGCAAAATACTTTTATCTTTGACTGGTGTAACAGGTTTTGCTCATTTCTGGCTTGATGTGAAGCGAGGTGGGTTAGTGGAGAAGAAAGCATCGGGAGTAAACAGGCGGTTCACGTGGTGCTCTCGGTACATTATTTCACAATTAGCTACAATTGTTAAAGACAATATACGTTTCGATCCCTGGCCAACCCCTCGCTTAATCCATTGACGATCAATCGAATATATCGACACCAGCCAGTAAATGACTTAGCAAACGACACAAAGCAGCAGCCATTCCACATTATAAAAGTGTGTTAATTTTTCTGCTATTTTTACGTTGCTATAAAAGTGGATGGATGAATGAATTAACGAATGGATGGATGGATGGATGTGTGGATGAATGAATTAACGAATGGATGGATGGATGTGTGGATGAATGAATTAACGAATGGATGGGTGGATGAATGAATTAACGAATGGATGGATGGATGTGTGGATGAATGAATTAACGAATGGATGGATGGATACGTGATGGTTAAATGTGAGGTAATTGTTTGCAATGGATGTATGAACGAATTAATGAATGGTTGAATTGATCTGGTGGTTTGGTGCTGTAAAATTTACGCCGTGTTTTCGACTGTATGAATAGGCGTATGCGTAGGTAACCAATAGTGTAGAAATGACGTCATATTTTCAATGGAATGTGTGGGTGGATAAACAACTTTATCTTGCCTCCATGTAAAATTCTGTAATCCCATTGGTTGATTGCCGGTTGACAAAACCGTTATACCCCTGTAGGCGGTCAATATAAGTTGTAGAAGCATCACGAGGGGTATATGGCTTTTTATGCATCCTCCGTGTGTTCTTTTACCCCGAGCCGAATGCGTAAAAAAACATATAGAGGGTGCATAAAAAGCCATATACCCCGAGAGATGCTTCTACAACGAATTTATCTTGTCGACATGTTAAACTATATAGTTAATTGATTTACAATGTGAACATTGTTTGGAAAGTTATCAAAACAAATATGCCCGTTGACCGATCACAAATGTAAAGTATTTACGTGCAATAAATATTGTTTAAATAAAATCAAATAAGTCTTTGCTGACGAGGATGATTTTATTAATAATTAGTATGTTTCTGGAGGCAGAGAGTTGCAGAATTTCTAAAAAAGGGGTGGGGTCCAAATTTGATGTTTGAATAGGACTGGGGAATAATGGTTAATTTTCAAGTTCTTCCACTCGGAAAAGATATGTAAAAAAATAAATAAAAAAAAATTCTAGAAAAGGACTAATTTTCACCACAGTCATTTTCATTACTATTGCACCTTCACTTCCTGGTTATTACTGGGAGACAAAGGTAACCAGTAAATCCACCTCTAACACAACAGCACGCCCTACACTCAGTATAGGATTATAATGGGGGCAAATGTCACCGGTCCAAGATTATGACCGAGCCAACATTTTGAGTAAAAAGAATTGAGATTAAAACATTTGAATATAACTGGTTTTAATTACGTTAAAACCACCCCATTATATTCGTTTGCCTCCGCCCCTGTTAAGACTAGTCCGGCACTGCCTACACCCACACATAGCAGCTATACATGGCAAAATAACCTTTCATTTAAAAAATAATAAATGTTTGAATTATGTTTGATTTTTAAAAAATAATTTACCATTAATTACTACACAGTCAGTTAACATTCATTAAAACCTCTGACGTATCTGTCCTCGTTTTCGGACTACTGGAAACGCACAAGACCGGAAGTGTTGCATTTAGCAAATGTCTGCCGTGCTTGTAGTTATCAGAACGTTATGCATAAAACATTGAAAATGAACGAAACCGTAAATCTGCCTGTCAGTAGCATTACAAAAGTGTCTGAAGTATATAACACAGATTCAATATTATTACAGCTATTCAGTGACGGAAATTACAATATTAACAATTAACATCGTAATCAACGCTGTGCTATTATAGTGAATGGAATTAAAGGATTATTTATATTAAGTCACTTCCTTTTATTGTTAAACTTTAAAATGACGTCTTCAAGTGTAAGTATTGAGAAAATCGTTAAAATAATCACCTTCAGAGATTATATTCTTTAAATATTTAAAATATCGAATACTCTATCTCCGTGGTCTCCCCAGTATTCAGGAAAGGGATGGAGGAAATCGGTAGAGCTGGTTCCACTTATAGGAAGGGATGGTACCTAAGATTTGCAGGGTACATGTACTTTTAAAATGACTTTGTATATATATGTTAAAGACGGTGACGTGACTTGTGATTTTGGATGGTGGACTAAATAAACGAATGGCGGATATTACTATCACTGCCAACGGGTGGCGGCTATATTGCAAATAAGTCTTAAGAGATGGAGGGCCTGCCTTCTCTTATGACATGCAGCGAGACCCCTGAATCTTGTAATCATAGAAGCAACTAAAAGTGTTTAGCTTTATCGCCATACGTAGATAGTGGTAACAGACTAGATAAGATCATGATTCATGGGCGTACATAGGATTTTGAAAAGGGGGGTTCGTGGTTTGCGTGAAATCAGGCGTTGCTATGTTTGCGAAAAGCTTACAATAGGGGCCTGTGTTTTATGTATTTTAGCTTGATTTCAGGTTCAAATATTGGGCATACATTTCTATGTTGAGTAAATATAATATTGTCAGATATCAATGTCAGATATATTAAATTATTTTAAAAAGCTATTTCAGGGGGGATTCGGTCAAACCCATCGACCGCCCCCCCCCATGTACGCCCATGTGATTCCTTACAATAGTTGCTGTTGAAACGCTAATAGCGTGCTTATGATACAGATATTTGATATAATGCTAATATGCATAATTTATTTTTATGGACACTGGGTACAATTAGAGAACCGTACTTTGGTATAAGGAAGAGTCCAAGGGATATTGAATGAACGTTGATTATACATAATTTGATTTATTACAGGATCTGATAGTCACATCTATGATGTCTGATATGAACATTAAATAATTTTGTTTGCAACGTTGATTGCCATACATTATGATTTCTTAAATTAATATTTTTTGCAAAGTTTATAAACTTAACTGTGATTTCTCACATGAACAATGTTTGGAAAGTTGATAAACATAATTGTGATTTCTCATATGGACAGTTTTCTAAGTTAATAAAGATAATTATTATTTTTAATGACGTTGTTTGCAGAGTTAATAAATATAATTGTAATTTCTCATATTAACATTGGATAAAACGCTGATAAAACATTGTTGGGCGTTAATATTAAGTATTCATAAAGATCAGAAAGAGATGTCTTTGTACTTTCATTAGTTTCCAACTTTAATCTATAGAACATACACATTTATAAAGATAAAATTAGTGCCCATATCTTATCAATCAATATCTGCTTTTCAGTCGATCGTGCTGTTGATATAGTGCACGTGTGTAGAGTATTGGACAAATCGTTATCAATAAACTGACTGTAAAGATTTGTTAATTATAACGATACAGACTATTAGCAGAAAGAGCTGGAGGCTATTAAACAAACCTGTGAAAGAGAACTGAAATTAGGGCATATTTTGAGTTGTGCCACGTCCCATTGTTGAGAGGCGGTCGGCAGACATGGCCGGCTGTATGACAATTGACCAAGACACGCACTACTCCTGCTTAGTGTCTCTCCAGGCTTGTAATTATAAGCTGTGGAGTCGGTCAGTGTTCTGCGTACAGACCAGGTCTCCGCGGATAGAAGAGGAACCTCACACCGTGATGTAACCAGGGAGACCAGTCTAAAAGTGAAACATACCCTGACACTGAAAGACATACAAAGCCTAGTGTCTATCTACAGTACGTTACTTCCTTCTTGACTCATCTAGTAGAAGATTTAATAAAGTCTTAGCAGCAGTCTGTAACTAGTGTGGCAGAACTTGTCTTCGTGCCTAGAGACTCAATACGATACAACATAATACAATAAAACATACAATACAGAGTATTTTGCTTTGAGGCATTCATCAAAAATAGTAATAAATAATATCATTTCCCTCATTAATATCATATCAATGTGGTCATTATCCTTATTGGTAGCAAACTCCCTATCACGGTCATCAGTACTATCAATTTCATTATCATAATCACTATCATCGTCAGCATCAATGTCATTGGTAGTAAAATCCTTATCCTGGTCGTCAGTATAATCAATTGCATCATCATCATCATCATCATCATCATCACCATCATCATCATTATTGTCATCATCATCATCACCATAACCATCATCATCATCACCATAACCACTATCATCATCATCATCACCATAACCATCATCATCATCATCAACAATAAATAAAAAATATCTTTATTAATAACATATTCAGATAATTTCATAAAATAAGGAATCAATATCGTGAATACTTTTCATGCTGATCATTTTGTTAATTCACTCACGAAAGTTGGAGTAAACGTGATAAGATGTTTGTTCATATAAAAATGTTTTTCCTACAGTCTCTTATTTAGACATTAATAACTACATGTATGATGTATGATGCTCTCCATGATTCATTGTTATCAGAAAGTGTAAACTTTTATTTCAAGATACACTAACTTGTAATTGTCTCACACAGAATATAAAATGTCCAGTTGATACTAGTGATTATCTATTATTCCCAGAGACAAATATTTAACAAAGGATATTTCAACTAGGGAATGATCAATATTACTGTCATATTAATCAATAGTACTTTTCACTCCAGTGTTTGTTTTGTGCATGTCATTAATTTATTATGTGCTTTTGCGAAGATCATTTAAACCACACAGACACAAAAAGGTTTAAGCAAGCTTTCGTTTGTAGGTGCAGTACACGAATTCAATTAAAGATCAAAAGCTTTAAAATTGTTATATGACATTTGAAAGACCAGCATGTATCCAAAAATCCCTTCTACTCCAGTATTCTCTGTATTGTAATTGTATTATATTGTATATAATTTTATCATAATCATCATAATTATTAACATCATCATTATTATGATTATTATTATTATTACTATCATCATCATCATTATTATCATTTATTATCCAATATACAATTTTGATTTCTGGGGGGTCTTTTGTGATCACATTTTCCAATGTATTATTTTAAGGTTTCTTACTTTGTCTTTCTGGTTGTCCACCACATCTGACTATATAATACACTTATCTCTTTTAATAACTTGTACATGTTTTTCATCATTGCTTACACTGCTGTCTGAACAATTTGTTTACATTCTCGCTCACTTATATAACCAGTTTATTTTTCGGTCTCTTAATTTGAATGAAGAATAGTACGTTTTGGCTCAGAATTATCAACTTGACTCAGTTGTGTTTTTATATGGCACTATTGGAAACAGTGTTAATGATAGTAATACAATGACAGTATAACATGTCGATATATTACCAAGTGAGCGTAATAATACGGGTTGTTCATGCAAAGATGATTTTACTGTAGAATATATGATACATATCAGAGATTCAGTAATCGTTTATAGAAAATACAAATTAACCATGTACAGACAAATCAGGAATTGATAGTATAGAGGCTGTGCGTATAATTATAATAGTTCTGTTAGATATAGGAGAGAAATGACGTTGATGTTTTTGGCTATTTCAGGTGACTGAATCGGCAGCCACCATGGGAAGCGAGAAGGAAGAGGTGGGCAACCAGGCGGAGGATATCACCAATATAGCATTACAAGGTATGTAGCAGTTTACATTCACCAATATAGCATTACAAGGTATGTAGCAGTTCACATTCACTAATGTAGCATTACAAGGTATGTAGCAGTTCACATTCACCAATATAGCATTACAAGGTATGTAGCAGTTTACATTCACCAATATAGCATTACAAAGAATGTAGCTGTTTACATTCACCTATATAGCATTACAATGTATGTAGCTGTTTACATTCACCAATAGAGCATTACAAGGTATGTAGTTTTTTTACATTCACCAATATAGCATTACAAGGTATGTACTATTTGTAGCTGTTTACATTCACCTATATAGCATTACAAGGTACGTAGCAATTTACATTCACCAATATAGCATTACAAGGTATGTAGCAGTTTACATTCACCAATATAGCATTATAAGGTATGTAGCTGTTCATATTGACACTTTTAATTCCTGTGTCATCATTGATAAAGTAGATTATCCACTCTCGTTACTGTGTTTATATTAATTCATAAGTATCACGGCTTTGTCCTAATCTTGCTTCAAGTCATCTTTATATATGCTTACAAATATCCTTTTGAAGATCACAGCAGTTTATATTTTGAAGACGTCGTTAGTGTAATTGTAACAGTTTAAACTTTGAAGATGTGCTTAGTCTAAAATGTGATTAACATCAACGTACAATAAGAATCTCAAATGGGTTGGGAGTAATGACGAATATGAGCATTAACAAATATTGAAACGTCTCTAATATGAACTACAATCTGTTATCATATTCAAAATCACATCTCTGCACAAGCCAGTGTTTAAATATTATATAGACAAGTTTTAAAATGTCTAATCTACCTCATAGTCCATTCCTTGGAGTGGTGAAGTAGCGTCCATGTTCCAATGAACCGGAGAGCTAAGCCAGCTGGAGCAACAGCTCCTCTTGGGGTCACCCAAGCTGGACTGGTCAAAGGGTAGAGATTAGACAAATATGGACCAGACAGACGGAGGACGTGAGTCAAGAAAGACAACTGTCTAGGAGAAGCAAACTCCAAAATCAAAACTGTTCAGTCTATACGGTCTGTAACCTGTCGACTGAAAGCCATGAGTACGAAGTCTGTTAAAACAGTTAATTAATATTGGCGTGTATCATTGCTGTCACGTTTGTTTTGTTGTATACGCATTCATTACGTTTGATAGTAATCATTCAAAAGCAGTTTCTTAATATTAATATAGAATTGATTATTACGAGCTCTTCTTATGGTGGATACAGTAACGTTTTGACATCAGATGGTGCCATTACTGAATCACTGACATTTAAAACCTGTCATGTTAACATAAACAGCCGCATTAGTGTCAGAGCCTCGAGTTTCGTCTCTCCTGCTAACACTAATCTCTATTCTGGACAGATAGCACAGGAATCTGGGTTGTGTGCCCAGGACAGCGTGCTTGAACTTTAAGCACGTAATATATAAGCACGAAAATAAATTTTACCAACCAACCACATAAATACATATTGGTCTCTGTCTTATGGAGAGATACGGATTTAAACATAATATTTTAGTTGTTCTTATATTGACAGTACTTGTATACGTATTATGCGGGGATATTCTTCAGTGGCATGAATTCTACGACAGTTCACTGAGTACGGAATGACGTGTGAAGTGAAATTCTTTAGTGGCATGATGTCTATGACCGTTCACTGAGTACGGAATGATGTGTGAAGTTAAATTATTTAGTGGCATGATGTCTATGACCGTTCACTGAGTACGGAATGATGTGTGAAGTTAAATTCTTTAGTGGCATGATGTCTACGACAGTTCACTGAGTATGGAATGATGTGTGAAGTGAAATTCGTTAGTGGCATGATGTCTACGACAGTTCAATGAGTATGGAATGATGTGTGAAGTAAAATGCTTTAGTGGCATGATGTCTACGACAGTTCACTGAGTACGGAATGATGTGTTAAGTTAAATTATTTAGTGGCATGATGTCTACAACAGTTCACTGAGTACAGAATAATGTGTGAAGTGAAATTCTTTAGTGGCATGATGTCTACAACAGTTCACTGAGTATGGAATGATGTGTAAAGTCAAATTATTTAGTGGCATGATGTCTACGACAGTTCACTGAGTACGGAATGATGTGTAAAGTCAAATTCTTTAGTAGCATGATGTCTACAACAGTTCACTGAGTATGGAATGATGTGTGAAGTGAAATTCTTTAGTGGCATGATGTCTACGACAGTTCACTGAGTATGGAATGATGTGTGAAGTGAAATTATTTAGTGGCATGAGGTCTACAACAGTTCACTGAGTATGGAATGATGTGTGAAGTTAAATTCTTTAGTGGCATGATGTCTACGACAATTCACTGAGTACAGAATAATGTGTGAAGTGAAATTATTTAGTGGCATGAGGTCTACAACAGTTCACTGAGTACGGAATGATGTGTGAAGTTAAATTCTTTAGTGGCATGATGTCTACGACAATTCACTGAGTATGGAATGATGTGTGAAGTGAAATTATTTAGTGGCATGATGTCTACGACAGTTGACTGAGTATGGAATGATGTGTGAAGTGAAATTATTTAGCGGCATCATGTCTACGACAGTTCACTGGGTATGGAATGATGTGAAGTATTATGTATTGTTCACACTGGTTTCTGGTATGTGAATGCTCTCCATTGTGGTCGTGTTTTATTAAAAAAAACGTGTTAGAAGAAAATTTCACACATTCTTGCATGGTGTTGGTATCATCACGTAACCATGTGACAATCTGGCACAAACATCTCTAACATTCTCACAAACAATATCGCCTTGCTTGTAAAAGTAAAGTAAAGTTTGTTTTATTTAACGACGCCTCTAGAGCACATTGATTTTTATCTTATCATCGGCTATTTGACGTCAATCGTATGACTATTCTGACATATTTTTAGAGGAACCCCGCTGCCGCCACATGGGCTACACTTTCTTATAAGCAGCAAGGGGTCTTTTACATCCACAAACAGGACAGCACATATCACGGCCTTTGATCAATCAGTTGTGGACCACTGGGTGGAATGCAAAATAGCCAGAATTGCAAATGGAAAGGATCGATCCGATGACCGACAGCTTGAGCTACGAGCCGCTCCCGCCTTGTTTGTGACCGACAGTATCTTTTCTCGTCAGTGTAAACGTCAGTTCTTCGTTGGTAGTATTTATTTTCGTGCTTATATCCAATTAAGGTTCAAGCACGCTGTCCTTGGTGCACAACTCAACTTCCTGTGCTGTCTGTCCAGGACAGATGTTAGTGTTAGTAGGAGAGACGAAACCCGCTGTCACCACACAAATGCGGCTACTCAGCGAGGGAGCTTTTATATGTACTATCCCACAGACAGGATAGCACTTTGATTAACTAGTTGTGTACCATTAAATTCAAAACTGAAAGGACAGATTTGAAAAATGTATCATTGTCTAAATTAGTCTGAATGTGATACCACAAGAACCCACATCATGGGTGTCCCCAGACTATGATAAGTAGTTGTCAGTGCTAATGTTAATTTATGTAGGTTATACTCCAGGGCGAAAATCCGTTCCTGAAAGTGCGGGAAACGGAACATCCCCCTTATCAAAAAAGTGGGGGGATGGACCATCCCGCTGTCCCCCCTCCCACCACCACCACCCAGATTTGACGCCATTATAGACCCCTTGTGTACTTCGGTATATTTGCGCTAAGACGACATGGTTAAGTGTTACATTGATACAATAAAAAGAAATACTTGTAAAGATTATTATTTAGGCATTTTAATTTAAGTTTTTCGAAGCAAAAAGTTGGGTGGATAATGATATAGGTGTCCTCCCCCCCTCCCTAAAAAGTGGATTTTCGCCCATGTTATACACATATTACTAAAGAAGTGGTGAATTATTTTATGGACTGTCTCATACGATCTCTTGTTGCATTCCATCAGAATATAGTATAAAACTAAAACAAACTGTTTCAACTAAAACCACCGTAAAATAACAGTTTATAAAAAAAAATATTTCTCGTTTCATTAGTTAAAACGAAAATTAACAAGCGTTACACATTGCTAATTATAAACAGTATGAACCTATTTCTTATAAACATCACTGATCATACGTGTCATCGATCTATTATTTCAATAAATTTCTTACCTATGGATCGCCATATGTTTAATGGCCTCTTAACGTATTTATCAACTCAAGTAAAATAATTGGAAAGAAAGGAAATAAAATTAATGTATGTTTAACGAGCTCATCAACTTTAAGGTATCACAAGTATGGTAATTATCTCCCTTTTTTTGCCACATGTGATAAGGAACACGTTGACATAATATAGACTACGCTATATTTTATTTATTTTTCACAAGATGTAAGTGGTCTATCAATATCGCTGCAACAAAAAATAATGTCATAAAAATGTTTTCACACTAATATTATATTACACCATGTAATATTGATGATATCACATGACTATATCCAATATGTTAGATATTGATTTTCCTGACATCTGATTGGCTACTCCGTGGTGATGCACATGGTCACACAAGATATTGCATCTTTTCAATAACTTACATGCATTTGCCTTTAGTAATTCAGATAAACTAGTGGTTTTAGGATATATATTTTTCAACATTTTTTTCTTTCTTTTTTTTAATTGCGGTTTTCGGCTGTAAAATAATAATAATAATACATGTAATAATAATAATAATACATGTAATAATAATAGGTGTGTATTTTTATTATACTAGCGGGAATTTTTTTTATTAATACAGCGTATCCATGAAACGAGAAATAAAAAAATGATATAACTGACCTATAAATCTAAGATTGGAGGAAAAAAGAACCCACTTTCCTCATGTTTATTTTTACAACACTTACACTTGGAGTCAAGAAAATAACATCGATATGCATTAGATGTATTCATTTCAACATACACCGGTGATAACATACAGCGTACTGTATGCAGGGACAGACTGGGGTAAAATAATAACATTTATTATCAGTACAGACAGCTATCATAACATTAAACAATACACGAATATGTCGGGGAAAGCATGCTAGTGTTATAAAGCCTAACCTTGGCCTCATGGGCGTATATCCGGCGTGCCCCCTTTTTGGATGTGGGGGGGGGGAGCATATATAATTATCCACCCCCACGGTTTGCTTCGAAAAATTGAATTTAAAATGCCTAAATAATCATCTTTACCAGTATTTCTCTTTATAGTGTCAGTGTAAAACCATGTGGTATTAAAGCGCAAATATACTGAAGTACACAGGGGTTCTATAATGGCGTTAATCCTGGTGGTATGGAGGACACATCAACCCCACCATTTATTGGACTTTGGGAAGTTCCGTCCCCCCACTTTTTGGACAGGGGGATCTTCGTCCCGTCCCTCCACTTTCAGGAACCGATTTTCGCCCTTGCGTGGCGTGCTTCTTGATGCGGCAAGGTGGTATATCTTAAACTGCGAGTCTCTGGTATGCTGGGAACATTATGATAAAACCCACATCTTGCACAGCATTGTTTACAGTAATACGAGCTACAAAGACAAGGGGGGAAAAGTGACCGAGAAAAAATATTCCTACACTATAAATATTAGTTGTTTCACACAGAATAACTTGGTTAAATGTCTGTAGAAGTTTAAAAAGAAAATAAATATGACTTTTATTTTTGGAGTTCAAACTTTGAACGCAATTCCAGATACTATTAAGACAATATTTCGCTCTGGGAAACAAATTAGAAAGCGATCTAGGAAACATATATTAGAACGTTCTAAACTTTCTAAGCGAATTGAAATTTAAATATGTCACAGGCCCGTAAGAACGACCTTGGGCGTGTGGATGCACTGACGGATCGGGTACAAACTCTATATCAGATTTTGGTTATTAATGTATAAAATAAAACAAAATGGCTCGCAAGATGGAGGGGGGGGGGGTGCTGGGGACACGAGCCCCGAGCCCCCAGTTCCAACGGGCATGGGTCATAGATATTTTTATGAAAGAATGTAACATAAATATTGGAATTTGTTACAGTTTTGTGTCAAACATATTCTGTGCAATTATTTTAATATGTATCAGGCCAGAAAAGTATAATAGTACTCTAAGGATTTAAAATATACAAAACCCGAGGACTTCCGCTCGAATGTATTTTTTTATTCCTATGAAATAAATTATAGTCATATCCAAAAGTTAAGCACAACCTGTATTTAATTATAATTTCGAAGATAATTAACACCCACAGTAGTTATAAAAGATCAGGTTAGGTAATACATTTTTTTCTATACGATAGAAAATATTAAAAATCAACAATATATATTATTTAGATAAGTTTCTAAATACCGTGGATAATTTAATTTTACAATTTTCTAATTAACTGTATAAATTCTTTGAAATTTTTCACAGGATGCTTTTTTGTTAGAGGTGGCGTTGTTATCCAGAAAGACCAGTCTATCCACAACCTTAAAACTGGTTGTTTTGATAATGATATGCAGAATATCTATATTGTCTTACTTAATCCTTTGACAAATCATACAACTTACTGGACGTTCTTATAGTGATATGCAATGTCTCTACCTCAACACTTTGGTTGTTCTGATGATGATATGCAAAATATCTATATTGTCCGACGTGATCCTTTGACAAATCATACAACTTACTGGACGTTCTTATAGTGATATGCAATGTCTCTACCTCAACACTTTGGTTGT
>JAULBS010129693.1:0-13494 GCA_032355785.1 Symmetromphalus regularis
CACTAATCTTACAGTGAATCAGGGTGCAGACAAGCGTGTTTTGTGCAATCGATTTTTTGAAAATCATGCTAAATTAGTGAGTCGATCCAATTGTCAAGTTTGAGTTTTACTTTTAGTGTTAGGAGGTAGGGCTAGTGAATTTCTAAGTCGGGCTAAGGAATTTTGAAAATCACTGATCCAATGGCTAGTGGATTTAAAAAAAATTCTAGAAGCCCTGTGTTATGCTTCGTGTTCATCCTATTGAGAATGTTTGGAACCAGTGAAATTGCTATGTAGCACTCACACAACACAAAGCTGCTTTTTGGTGCATTCTGAAAACTGAAAAATATTACAGGTCAAACCATAGAGTAAACAATTCCAGATAAATCTATAAGATTTTTATTTCTGCCTTCACTAAATTCACCATTAGAAATGTTATCACATCTCCCATCCAACGCACACTATATCTGATGACAATACCCATTACTACTTACACTGCATTCTGGTCTGGCCAGCCAAGCTTCTGGTTGATATGGGGTGGAGTGAGATTTCTTTTTGCGGGCAATACAGTGAGGGATAGCTACTGGAAATGTGTCAGATGCTCGGCCAATGCGCAAGTTGTACGACCCAGGATGAATAATAATAACAGATGATGGTGGAACTGGCTACAATAAAACAAAACAAACACAAATAACCATTAATGTTGACATTCCAGTTGTCAGACTAAATTTTTTTTTTTATAATGTTTGACTTGATAGATTACCAAGTTTTAGAAATGATAGCATAAATGCCATAATTCATCTTAATACAGTTGTTTAGGCAGTTCCGGGTCTTGGGTAGTTCCGGATCAAAATGCTTTTTCAGCTTGTATACATGTCGAATAAATAACCGATCAAAAGCGTTATTATATTTTTATTGCAGTTCGTTTCATTAATGAGCTGTGCTGAAAAAATAATAATCAAAATTCATCAGAAATGTGTAATTGCTAACTTCAAAATGTGTAATTGCTAACTTCAAAAACTGTCATCAAAACGAAGTTACACAATCGGGACTCGACATTTCCCGTAAAGTGTTTTTAAAAGTTACACCAGCGACAAAATAGGTGACAGTTCATAATAAACATTGTCTACAAATAAATGACATTTTGCACTTAATAAACTAGCAGAGTATGATTTTTTGTTAATATAATTATATTATGTTAAACAATTGGAAATCGTACTATTTTGTTTTGACCAGTTCTGAAGCACAACATTTTAAACCATGTGTTCAATGTTATTTTGTAAATTCCTCCATTTTTCAATGGCCGTCACGCTAATTTAGGAACATTGATTGCAGCCTTAGGATTTGTTTATGAAACAGAATCCTGCAGTTAAAATTTAATTATTTTTTATTGCAAACCTTTTCAAATATGTTCACTTGAAAAAAATATTGTTTTATTACTTGTAAGCATCGATAGGTGGCGTGATCCGGAACTACCCAAATTATCTGCAACTACCTAAACAAAATATATTTTTTAAAATCTACCTGGTCTTCATGGTACGTATGTTATTTATTTTAACTGTTATAGTAGCAAAGTAAGTAATTGTTTGTTGTATTAAAATATAAATAAAATAAATATATGATCGCATGTGAACAAATTCAAAGACACTTGATCCGGAACTACCTAAACAACTGTAATAAATTAATCCTAACTTTAAGACAGAATAACAACAAACTGTAGCTAGGAGCAAACTATAATTCCCATAAAATGTACAAACCACGCTTTTATTTTAGTTTTATGGTAAAGAATGGGTCATAATTTAACTAAGATTATTTTAAAATGTATATCACTATATAAAAGTACTCTCGAGTGAAACCGGATTTATACGAAAAGCAATTACAATTATCTACATTTCACTGAAAAACAATTATTATTCTGCTTTTCATCAGTATGGCAACGTTCTTTCATACTTCACTAAGTTGTTCCGGAGTGGGCTGTGAAAATGGTTTTTTGCCAGGTGTCTGCGGCATTGTTTTTGCGCTTTCTGTGATTTGTCTTAGATTTTAGACAGCCTAAACCTATGTTCCTTTGTGAAATACGTCATTCAAATTGTGGATTAGACTGTTCCACTGTGCTATATTACTACATGGTTGAAAGTCCGATTTGAATGAACCACAAAGTCAATACCAACTGTAGGTCATACGTAATCAAATGGAAGATTTTGATGATGTCGATTAAACAACAAAAAAGCGTGAGAGTGTGGTAAGTGAAGTAAATTCAAAATACATTTTCTATTAGTTTGTGGAGACAAAGACTGTACAAGATTTAAAATAATTTAATAAAAACTTGGAATTAAGGGTTGAAATATTCAGCATTAAATAAAATTTTAATAAAAACATTTTTCTTTACAAAAATTAGACAAATTGAAAACCAATACCTCTTAGGGAATCCACTCCCCATAACAAGGCTTCTATTTTTTGGTTCACATGCTTCAATATATGCAATTTTATTTTTGAACAGTCATTTTCTTTGCCCACCTGGTCTAAGGGGAATAACTCTGTTTAATACTAGCTTTAGGAATTAAAGATATAAAATATAGTTATCTTTCTTAGACCAATAATTGTTTTTTGTCATTTGCTTACGTAGGCTTATTATTTATAATATTTAGCTTTTCGGTTCTAATTCTCTGGCTACACATAATTTAATAATGTAAATTTGTTATTTAATTAAAATAAACAGTCACCATTAATATATATATATATATTTTTTTTAAAATCAAAAACGCATTGAATTCACGAATGTCGAAACAAATCCATTCTCTCTTCGTTTGCAACAATGACTGAATACAATTTAAACAAGTTCAAGATATAAAAAATAAAATAAAACCAGAAACACGCACAAAACAAATATTCTTCTATTCTCGGTTCTTCGGTAATAAGCAATATTAAAGGGTTTTTTTTCATTTTTTTTTTTCATTTCTTAGTGGTCTAAGGGAAAGAACTATCTATGGTATCAACTATTTTAGACACGAAGAGTTATCTCTCTTAGACCACAATCTGTCTTTCTTTTTTTTGAAGTTTTTTGTAGTAAAACAGTGGAATTTCACAGCTTATAAAATTAGTAATAGGATAATTAGCGTTATCACTTCACGTAAAATGGGAATATGTAGATTAATTTTGATCCTTCAGTAACTGAGTTATCTCTCTTAGCCCACTAACTACCGCACGTAATTTTGTAATTAATGTGGGCAACAAAGTACTTCAAAAATGTTTCAAAAAATGCTTTTGAATGTCATAGATGTTTTTTATTATTATTATTCACTCTCAATAAAAATTCAAACTTGGTATGTTTTCATGTTTGCAATATATATCTTATTCTGTGTGTAGTTATTAGCAATGTTCAAAATTATAAAATAGTCATAAGACTTGGCTAGCCATATTAATAACAAGGGCATGTCACTGATGTGTACTTATACTACTAGTATTTATGAAAATTCCACCAGTGCACCATTTTTTTTTACCCATTACTATTAAATCTTTATCTCATGCTTCAATATTAAAAAAATTAACACTACCTTTTGACCCACTTTTCAAAATACCTGGGTCTGCCCCAAAAATAAACTCTTATTGTTATTTATTAATTATAAAAAAAATGTAATGGGTTGTTCTTAAAACATTTATTAATTTTCATTTGTGATTGTAAATGTATGGAAATAGAAATGCCATAAGTCTTTATAAACAAACAACAAAGATACAAATGAATAATAGAATATATTTATGTTTGTAATTAAATAAAAGTTCCAATAACAATTTCGCCTGTTCAATGAATTGGTCAACACATATTTTCTAGTCACTTACCACAGTTAACAATTCGCATATGTAAGTCATTTTAAACATGCACGTACCCAATACAACTTGGGAGTGCTTTCTGCAACAGTCCAAGTTTTCACAAATAAACAACTTAGTGATGATTGCACGTTACATGTTATATACATCAAAAGGGACTGATATATTCTGTAAAAATAACTATAACCCTGTTAATTTTAATTCAATGTACTGTCAAGATCAACTGATGATTTAACTTAATGTAATATAAACCATACTTCTTCCTTCTGTAATCTCTAAAGTTACAGTCCTATAGGATCAAACAGTGTTTGTTTATTTAATCAGGGACTGAAATTAGTTTATCCACTGGTGCTGCTGGAATGCACCGCTAAACCTCAAAATGTAATCATATAATTCCAAAAACGTCTAATATACTGAGAAAAACAATTCCTTTGGTCCATAGAAAACAGTCATATAGAGAAAGAAACTGCATTTCTTTTCTTGAAATATTAAATATGAAATAAGAATATAAGAAAATATAATTTGTAGTAACTTAAAACTCACATTAACATCAAAGAAATTTTATTGAATACTTATTGTCCCTTGTCATAATTCAAGAGATTTGTGATACTTTAAACAATTCTAGAGTAAATAAATAATAAGTTATATTTAAATGCAAATAAAGTTTATAAAGTTACTGTGAAAAAAAGAAGAAAAAGAATAAGGTAAATAACTACAAATATTTATGCTAGTGGTGCCTCTACAAACTAGAACTAATATGATGAGATAATACATTTTTGTAATAAAACAGAATTCTAGCAAAAGGTATTGAGTAGAAATTAATACGAGGACGGAAGGTTACACAAGACCAATTCGATATCCTCCATTTTGTCTAAATCAAGGAACAATAAATATTTTCAATATCATCATATTTACATTTTAATACATAACAAAGTATAATAAAAGAATACAGTAACTATGATAATGAAGTAGAATACATAAATACAGATGTAATGATACAAACAGATTCAAACGTATAAACATATTTTAATATATTAAACTGTGGAGATTACAAACATACAAAATCCAGTCACCAAACAAAATTACCACATACCATATGAAAGCTGTTTTTATGTGATGGTTCATTTTACGAAAATGGAATCTTAATTACCCCCCCACACCTTCCACCACCACTGCTTCACCACTCACCCACCATCCCTTTGGGTTCTAAGATTTGCAATGCAGCATATGCTACTGACCAACGAACATTCACATTATATCTGTCAAAGATAAACAATGTATTGCTAGCTTTCCTGAAAAATCGCCTTGAACCAAATCCAGTATATATGTACATTTTTTCATAATACAAAAATAAATAACTGAAGAAACATTTCTTTGTTTCCATATGTGATGATTGAATTCAGAATTGATCACATACATTTAACTGATAGGGATTATTAAAGCCATGATGTCAGTGAATCATTTATTCCAAATATTATTTCTTAATGTTATGTGCATGGCTTTTATGATGAAAATGTGAACATCAGAAGTAATGCATTCTTAATGTATACAGACTATTGAAATAACATTTTATTCAAATAACCTAAAACCCATTTAAACAACTACATGTATATGGAGTAATCAATATATACTACTCAAAACAATTTAAGGGTCTCATATTTTAACTGACATGTTTGAAGTGTTCAAATGCAACAAAGACTGGCATTTCATTACTTATATTGCCTAACATGGATTACACATGGTGAAGAATGTTAAAATATCAATACAAAGCACCTCAAAATCTTGTTTCAATTAGTTCTGTAGTCAGAAAACTGTTATTTGAAACACAAATAAGGCTAAATTGAATTGTCCATATGTTCCAACACATAATATTTCAGTATTTACATTCGCTCACTATTCTGCATACATAATTCTGCAATAAATAGTGGCTGAGTTTATGTACCATTTACATATGAATTTCAAAGGTGGTACATTGATAACTGAGCAATAAAAATGAATGGCGGTGGTTTTGTTTGCCTGAAAGACTGGGCAAGTCAATGGAATGTTTTGATGAATTAAATATAATAAATCTAACTTACATTATGTATTTTGTTGTGCTACTAAAGCATCGTTATTTTAATTCAATACTCTTAAATTGTTTTGAGTAGTATATTAATATCATGTGTATACATCAGATCAAGTCACAGAATATCTTCCAGCCTTCAAAGCTGGCATCTGGTTTTTCTTTGGCTGAGGTAAATTAAAATAATATTTTTAGTTTCAATGAAAGTTATGGTTTGCTTCTAAATCAATAATAAATATTTCAGACAATATTTTATAACAACATGAATTATATTTAGTGAAAATGCTCACTTTATTCACAAAGTGATCGCCGATTAGGTTAGATCTGAGTTAGTGTCCTGGATAAAGTTATCCTGGATGTTTGATGTTTTTTCAGCCATTTATGTTTAATCATTGCCTAATCTTTATTAAAATTAACATTTCTTAAAGAATTCTACAATTACTTAAAACTTAATATAATTGCAAAGTAAAATCTGTTTTTGTTTTTTTGTTTATGGTGCCAATGCAGAGTATTTCAACAGAAGGAAATGTTTTTGCCTCCATTGTTGAAGCAGAGGCAATTTTCTAAATGTGAGGGTTGTCTCTGTACTCTGGTGATGGTAGATGTGCAACATGTTTATGAATTAATATTATATATACAATTATTTGATTAGTTTGCTATAACATAGGGATATGACAGCAGACACTGTCAAATTATGTCAAGTCACACTGCTTTTTATAAATAGAAATATACTTTGCTGCATAATTAAAACAATATTCATATTCTATTTCATTATTTATTATGTAAAAATAATTATTACAAACTCATTAGTCAAAATAATTATTGGTATTTTTCAAAATATGGTTTATTTATGGTCAAAATTATCCATATCTTATTATGAATAATTTTGTAAAACTTTCTCTGATTGGTTTAATAGAGATTAATATTTATTTTTAAAAAATTTTTAAAGAGCCTCACCATGGGAGATAACATGAAAACCTAATAAAATGGGAGCATTTAGACAAAGGTGTTAGTCTGTAAGTTACTTTATTATATTTCCTAATATTGTTATTTTGGTGTAATAAAATGAGTATTGACTTGTTATGTGTATATCAAAAATTATCTTCCTTGAACGAAATGACCAAAATTTTGGATGTTCAACTGAAAGATGTTTATAATCCCCAACCTAGTAAGACAGGAAGTGAACTGACATACATGTAGCACAGTCACAAATAAAAGACTGCACTTCTATACAAACAACACAATATAAACATTCTCATGAATCAGCAAAAAAAGCACTAGCATATATCATTGTTTTTATTTCAGTATTTACATGTAGATAAGTAAATGCATCAAATACATTTTCAAAATACTGTCTCAAATATAGTCGGAATCTGTCAAAAAACATTTACACCATTTTCTTTTAATCATGGGTAAAACATTTGATTAATAAAAATAGCAAATACATGTATTTCAATAAATTAATGATATTTCAGAGAAGTAACCTATAAAACATTTCATTTTATTAAAGCAGAATTCAAACATTACATCAGTTTGCATGGTGCTGCAATTAGATGCTAAACTAATCACATGCTTTGTTGAAATGTTTCTTGGATCCTTGTATACAGATACAATTTAAAATGGGATTTGATTAATGTTTTCAAGAAATCCATAAAATATTATTGGACCAATTTCATATATCTGTGTTGTTAATAGGTTATGGAAACCTGTACATTAAAATTGGTGAAAACATGGGTCATTTCACACGTGTGGGTTTTGATAATCCTAGGTTAACACCACACAACAATTGTATAATTGTGGCTTGTATAAACATACTGTTGAGGTTATTTTCTTTGGATTTTCTGCATGTTTCTTAAATCAATGTTAACCCTAATAAGTTTATATATAACCCTATGTTGTGAAATCTAGGCATATAAAACTGGTGCATTCATTTTAATTGGTACTTATAAATTTGATAATTAGAGAACACAGATAATTTTCTCACTATTAGTGTTCCCATCTTATACAGGTGTTCATGTACACTTTGATTCTTCTTTAATGCCCACTTCTAAGTATTGCAATTCATTTGACCATCCCCATTTTTCATAAGAGCACCCGGCAAGATGGTTGTAATTCAGTATTCTGTATTTCCAGAACTGTAAGCCAACATGAGATTTATAAAAAAAATAAAAAGAACACCTGGTATATGCAAATTTCTGTGTTAGATGCATTTCTAAAGATAGAACTTGTTGTATGATGTTTTGTTTTTAATGGGAAATATTTCAATTACATCTTACAGCACAACATAATTAAACTTAAATAAATAACAATGAAATTTCAATTTGGTACTTTAGCATTTAACATCAACAAATGAAAAAAATAAGTATGTTATGCTTAGATAATAAAACATATTTTCATAAGACACATAGGTTCATGAAGCACAGTAAGATGCAATAGAGATGATCATTAAATTACAAATGGAAAAGTTGTGCTGCGATTCTTGAACAGCACAGTGGTATCAATGTATTGTGTAGTTGTTTCTTCAAATGCACATACAGACCAGTTTACCCTTCAAAAGACTAGAAGACTTGTGAATCTGTAAATTCTATAACAGCCCCAGGAAACAATACCAAACACACTTGCCCGGAATATCCACCGGATTATTTTTGAAAATATTGATGGACCTGGGACTCTGCAATGAAAGAAAATAAAATTTAATATACAATGATCATTGTTGGAATAACAAAGTCTGCTAATTTAGTGCTGGATCAAAACATACCTTTCTCTAATGATATAAATCCTGTTTGGTAGGACTACCAAATCAGTCTGGTTTAGAGGTATAGAGAAACCCCAATTTTATGAGTCCCCATTTAATATAAATTCGGATATAACATAATGAATCATTGGACCCTATTGTTTTGATCTTCCAGAGCAAGAACACTTAGATACTTTTTGGAGAAATAAATTATTCATATTTTTTTAGTTTATTATAAGCTTCACTAAAAACTAATTTGTTTTAATTTCAACTGTAATAACAACAATTTATTCATAGAATTCTATAACTGAAAGGTAATTTACTTGCCACAAGGTAAATGTGCGAAAACAGCTCAGAGTGAAAAATTGGTGTTTTTGGATGTTGGGTGAACATTGGGTCAGTTTGAATGCTGATTTACTTGAACATTGTAGTGCAACCCAACTTTGTTTTTTGTGATATCATTTTACGGACCTCAATTGCAACGTTATAATGGGGCCACACTGTACCTTGACAACATAGATGCCAGATCAGATCAAGAAAATAAAATTAATGCTCATCACGTGGCAAAGATAAAATGTTCCAAATCAGAATGCTGGGTTTTCTATTTCCAGACACCAAAACACTGCCATATTCACAATTTTGTACTGGATGGGACTATTCATTTTCTTTATGTCGGATAACTGCAAATTGATGGAACCAAATGTTTTTTAAAAATCTATAATGATAAAAGTGAGAATTTCTTTTTAACAGGGGTATCTATGAGTTAAATTAAAATGTTTTTTAAGTTACTTACTGTTTCAGTTTCTGTAACTCACTATAAAATATCTTGCTGTATGAGCAGTAACTACAATAATGTAATGTGCAGAATATACCTGTTTGAGAAAAATGTGAACTCGATCATTCGGACAGTTTTTAGAGGCCGTAAATCTTTTCGGCACAAAAACACCTGATTAAAAAAAAGCAATTCTGTTAATACACTTACATCATGATATCTTCAATACTTTGTTCTTTAGACCAACTTGCTATGATACCGGGAACGTGACCAATACCAACTACACCCACAACAACAGGTGTAATGAAACCTGAGGAAATAAAATTGTAAACTAATCAGTAATTTGAAAAAAACATACTTGAAGCAGGCACCTCTATTAATGAGTCAAATAAACTAGTATTAATTAGTGTAAAATAATCCACATTAAAAAATAGACATCTGTTTGAAGACTTCACTTTTAATCCGTTTGGTAGCTCTTTAATAGTTTTGACTGAAATGTGTCGTTTGTTCTATATATGTTCTTTTAATATTATGAATATTTTTATTATTTTTTAAATTATTATTGCAATATTGTATAAAAACCTTTTCAGGACGAATGTCTTAAGGCTACTGTAATACACTAAAATTAGAGCGATAACAATAAATTACCATCACTGTGATACACTAAAGTTAGAGTGATAACAATAAATTATCATCACTGTGATACACTAAAGTTAGAGTGATAACAATAAATTATCATCACTGTGATACACTAAAATTAGAGTGATAACAATAAATTATCATCACTGTGATACACTAAAATTAGAGTGATAACAATAAACTATCATCACTGTGATACACTAAAATTAGAGTGATAACAATAAATTATCATCACTGACCTTCGGGTGCCTCGGGACATGGCAAC
Organism: Symmetromphalus regularis; assembly: GCA_032355785.1. Lineage (NCBI taxonomy): Eukaryota > Metazoa > Mollusca > Gastropoda > Neomphalida > Neomphalidae > Symmetromphalus > Symmetromphalus regularis. The sequence continues at coordinate 10,277 of JAULBS010129693.1, forward strand.
GGTCTGGCTGCCACTTTTAGCGAGTGTGCCAAATATATGTCTCGCTCATCTACAAAAACATGACTAAGTGCAGGGAATTCACCAGTCATTTCCTTCAACATGGCTTCCAGCAAATCACGCTGCTTGCATTTCTCAACATCTTCTTTACTGCAATGCATCAAAGTAGTAATAAATTAACTTACTATACAGAGGCTGATGCAGAAATTTAAGAAGTTTGGGAGGGGGGAGGTAGTAAAAATATATTTTAAAGATTTTTAATATTGGAGGATGGTCCAAAGTTAGTTACAACAAAATTAGAACGTAGAAGAATAAAAATGGGTTACCAAGTGGGTGGGGAATCAAAACCCACTGGACCTGCATATGTTATAGATGAAATTCATTGGTTGAAATTCCTGATAATTCAAAACAAGAGTAATACTTTGGTAATTAAATTATTTCTGTTCTTTTTAATGATTTAGATCTGTAATAGTATCAGTTTTCAGATATTGTGATATACAGATGATGTGGATGTTTCACTTAAAACATTGTGCAAGAATAAATAAAAAAATCTGTTAACATTAACAGTAATACAAATATTTATAATTATATATCCATGTCAAATCAACTGATTTTCTGACAATTTTCCACCACTCCGTCTTAGAATTGCACAGAAAAAATATATGTCAAAATATCCATTAAAAAAATTATATCCTGAAAATTGTAGCTTAATTGGGTGATTTTTTCAAATTTTGGCAGAGGTTTGAAGTTTTGAGTTTTTGTCAGATTTGTGTCATTTTTAAAATGTAAATTTCAGCGACACTTTTGATTATCATTTTCAAAACTTCATAAAAGTTGTAATAATTATCGCAGAGCTTTCAAAAGAAGTTGTGGTACCATATACCACTTCAACAAATTTTATCAATAATATTTGGTGTCACAAATACGGTCATATCTCTAGGGGTATAGGTACCACAACTGTGAAACTTCACTGATTTATTCTTCATATATGTGTCATTAACTAGTAAATATATCAGAGATGTATTCTGCCTACTTTGGATTTTATGATTTTTTGAAATGGTCTTCATAAGATCCATAATTGATATAGATAATGCTTGTGAAATTCATGATGCAGATGTATAACTAACCCCTTCCAATATTAAATATTTTTAATAATGCCAAAAATCTGACAAAAACACAAAACTTCAAAACTCTGCCAAAATTTGAAAAATTATTGGATTAAGCTAAAATTTTCAAGATATTATTTTTTAATGGATATTTTGACATATATGTTTTTTTAACTTATTCTAAAACGTAGTGGTGGAAGCCATTTGTTGATCTGACATGGAATGACCCTACTTGTAAATACTTTTAGATAGTAATTTCATGGAAAGAAAAAATATTCTCACAGATTTTATATCCATATTAACTTCCACCATTTAATGTCAACATTAATAAAATGTTTTAAAATTCTAGTTAATTTAAATTAGCATTTTGTACTTTGTACTGAGACTAAATAACTGAAGATTACTACGCACCTAATGGGTTCTTTTGATGTAATGAGGTACCACCCTAGTCGCAGCTTCTGCCACCATGAAAGTGATGCCAATGCCCTCTTTAGGGTTATGTGGATTGGTCGATCTCCCAGCTGAAGGCGGCAGCCAGGAACAAGACGAGCCTATACGGTAATCAAGCATTACATTTAAAGATGCACATGTTTTTAATTTTAATATTAAATAAATATTAAAATAAATATTTTCAATTAAAAAAGATATTCCTAATTCAGTATTATTAAAATATGGATTAAACAACACACATTTTACTTAGAAAATGGTGAGCTATTGTTTATCGAAGGTATGTTATTTATGGGATAACTTTTATTTTCATGCTGCCTATGTATATTGGGTATTTATTTCTGGTTCCACAAGGTCTAGATGAAGAGTCCATTTATCTATATTAGGATGATCTAAACTTTAATTCACCTCTTGAAAAGCTCTTCTAAATTCACCTCCAGGAGCCATTCCTAATTCTTTAGTAAGATGTGCAGACATGGACAGCAGCAGCAGATGCATTACACCCTGAACAACACCACTCTACAATTACAAAACAACAACACTCTTCAAATTAATTTTAAAAACTATACAATTAAAAAACCACAACACACTTAAAATTATTTAAAAAAAAAAAAACAATACTCTAAAATTAAAAACAACAATAATTTTTTTTTTTTAAATACTTTAAAATTAAAAATAACACTCTGAAATTAAAAATAACTACAGTAAAATTAAAATAGCATTCTAAAATTAAAAACGCCTTAAAATAAAAATAAACACCACTCTAAAACACACTACAAAACTAGAAACAACATTACTTAAAATCAACCTTTTTTAAGGTTCTAGAGTTTATGAACAGAAAGGATAATAACCTGGTTCTGGATGGCTTGAAAAGATTTTTGGTGGGAATAACCCAGCTATAAAAACATCGGTCCCTTTTTCACAACATAGGGGAATGTAAATTAACATCAACTGATATTCTGAAAATGTACAACAGAATACAAAGCGTAACAAGCAAAGTATAAAACTTGCAACCAACCTGGCGTATTGCCATTCTGACTTTTTGAAAGTTGATGTTCTTGGCTTCCTCAAGAAGCATAGATTCGTCAAGCTCTAAGATGTTGATTCTGCTTTTACACAATTCCACCATCACAAAGTCTGGCTGCACTGCTTGGATTATCTGTATTCAATTCAAAACATATTTATTATATGTATAGATAAACAACAGGTCTCAAAATAAATTCCAATTGTAAGGATAAAACAAAAACTAACACCTTGATTATGGATTTGCTAAATCATTTAAGAGTGGTTTATAGGCTGTATTTCTGCACAATTAATTTATGAACAGAAATCTGTACTCTGCTACATGCATTTGGGCAAATTAGGACACTTTATAAATTTAAATGTGTTTGAAGTTTCAATAGCATTTCTCTCTTCAATACTGATCTAAGAAGTTTTTAATCACAATTTAGTATGGACAATTTTTAAAGTGTATCCCCGTCATGCCAAACTGCGTCCCATTAACAGGAACTGGCTACTGGCATGCGCAGTTGAGTCACATAGTACACTTAACGACATCAATGCTTACATTGTATAATTTAGTAATGCAATAAATAACAAAATTATTTCTAACTCACCTGTATTTTGCGAGAAAAACAATTTCTAATGTGTTGTCAAATGTTATAATTA
>JAULBS010129704.1:0-13494 GCA_032355785.1 Symmetromphalus regularis
ATGTATGTCCCAAATTTAATTATAAGGAATGTTTCTTATTTCTTTTAGATTCATCGGGGTATGAACAAAAAAACCATCCATAAACTGTGTGAATCGGCGAAGCCGTTCACACAAAAGTTTGCGCATATTTGTTTTTTTTCATACCCCGATGAATCTAAAAGAAATAAGAAACATTCCTTATAATTAAATTTGGGACATACATTTTTTGTAATTTCACAAACAAGTTGATATGTTATTTTAATTTATTTTGGGAAAGTATTGTAAAAATAACGCTCAATAATACTAAAGAATAAATATTTTTAAATGAAGTCATATTTTCAAATGACGTCATAATTCTTCTCGGTTAACTTCATAAACCTGGATGTTGACATCTGCGACGTGCTTGGCTTGGGGTGCATTCCAACTTATTTTTCATTTCTTTTATCCCATCTTCCTTATTCGTTGATGTCATTAAGTCGTTGAAGTCGAGATCAAATATCTCAGAAAAGTCAAACTGTCTCCATGTCGAATCCAAATATCGTGTTGGGATCTCCAACGTTGAAATCTGCCATCGAAACCGTGTGCGTACAAGTTTATTTTAATTTTTTGGTCTAATAACTAAATGTTATGGGTTTGCTAGCCAACACTATTATCTATATTATCTTTATTAAAAGAGTAGGAAAATTATTTATCTTAGTTTAATAATATTGATTTTTTTTTTTTAAAGACTTGGTGTCACCCGGTATAGTTTGCAAACACAGCTGTTAAAAAGAAGTTCCATGACGAAATCATTTTACGTTCATCGAGAAATGAACAAAACTCGTTGCTAGTGCCTTGACCAATGAGATGCCTTTAAAATGTAATGATTATAATAGAAATTTAATCATAAAAACATGACGTCAATCCATTTGTTTGAGCTTCTGGTCACTAGCCGAACGAGTGGTAAATAATATGTGTTTACATTTCCACTAATGTTTCCCAATAATCCCCGTCTTCCTGCCAAGCCATTTAATCCACCAATGAAAAGTAGAAATGTTCTAAAAGGTTTTGCATAAATGTTAGTCAAACAAATGGCGAGAGAGAAAGAAATCACTTCAATTTGATGACATGAAAGGTCTTTGCAACAATGACCTAAGACGTTTATAGGGCAGAATATGCCCTTTTTATGATCACTTGATACAATCACTGTTTTGATAGTAATTATTATATTCTTCATCCTTTAGGGGTCCGTGAAAAATGTTTGGGACTCCGCCTCGATTTGTAACATGCCTCGAAGGATTCGCAAGTGGAAAAAGATTGGGAACCACTCCTTTAAAATATTATGGTAGCATCATAAATTATATTACGTACTAAATTCATATTTTTTTTTTTTACCAACATTTAGTACATTTTGGTTTATGCAAGTTTTCGCCTTTTCCCATGGGAGTACAAACATCCGCTTGACACGTGATGTGTCGCCGGATCAGTTCGCTTCAGCGAACACATATGGACTATTTCGTATTACAGACAAAGGCTATGGTATGTGTTGTCCTGTTTATGTGAAAGCGCATATAAAATGTCCCTTGCTGCTATATTATATGGGACAGAGTGGCGGTAGCAAGTTTCATCTGAGGATCATCAGATACGTGCACCGTATGCTCGACCTTTAATAACCGCTGAATTAACAATGGGGATGGCTGTTATTAACCCCATCATAGGCTGGCTCACACATGACTACGTGTCACAATTTTCCAAATGTTTTACATCCAATAGCCGATGATTAATAAATCAATATGCTCTAGTGGAGTCGTTTAAAAAATAATAATAATAATAAAAATATATATTAAAAAAAGAAAGTTCTCATTAAACAAAAATCATTTCCTTTAACTTTCACTTTCCTATGACTTTTTTGTGCTCAGTATACATCAAATAACTCTTTAAAAGTTATTAGTCATTGACCTTCATCCTGTAAGTATAACTATGATGAGGTCATTCACTGTCTGGTTTAGTAGGATCTACAGTACAAGCTAACAAACTTAGACGAGGATTGCCGAGTACCTCCGACCCGAACTCATCTGGTCAGTTTCACGCAATTAATTGGCCCGTCAAGAGCTTCGGGTTTGTTTCCTCAAACTTACTCGATGATTACCGATCACGCAAATGTCAAGGTTAACTCCTTAGTTAATGGGAATCTACAAGACCTCTAACATGTGTGTCGACACAAACAAACATGTGCTTGTCCAAAAAACGACATACTATTAATATTGTAGGAAAATATTGATTATTGTAGTTACTTACAGTTATGGTATTTATAAAACTGGAACTTAAGTAATCAGGATTTGTTAATTTGACTTAAAAATAGACAAAATAAATAACGTAACCTTTTTCATTTGTAATAAATACAAATATAACGACAGGCATGGCGGAACCAGTGAGACTGGGGGTCTTCAGCTCCCCCCCCCCTCCCGAATAATTCTGAATCAAGCATAAATTAGTATTCACTTTAAACTCAAAGCTTCGTGCCAAGATACGTTAGCTCACTCGACTAGATCTGTTCGCCCCTCCCCCAATGCTGACTTGCTCCCGCATGCCTACTTCACTTTAAAAGTCTTGTCATTATTGAAATCCAGTATAAAATAAGTTATTTTTAAAAATAGCAAATATTTAATATCTAATATAACACAAGTGTTTAATGTCCTCACCAACACACATATTTAATTCATTACCATTACAAGTGTTTAACCTTAATCACCAACGTAACTGTTAACAGCATCACATCACACGTTTTTAACGTAACTACAGTGTGACCCCCAACAGCTGATGTTTGTTTTTGTGCTGAGGGTATTTAAATAAATAAAAAAATGTTTTTATATATATATATATATCATCGCCATTACAGATTTTAACGACATCGCAATAGCGTCTTTAATGTCACCATCAACACGACTGTATAGTATTAACAACATAACTTTAAAAGCATCACCATTGCATATTTTGACGACTTCACCATTATAACGTTCAAAGATATTGCAGTCACGTCTTCAATGTTATGGTCAAAACGACTGTACATTATTACCAACATTAACTGTTTAATAGCAACACCAATACACGTTTTTAACGTCTCAGCCTTTACAACTTTTAACGATACAGCAATCATGTTTTTAATGTCGCCATCAATACGACTGTATATTATTACCAACATAACTGTTTAATAGCATCGCCATTACAAATGTTTAATGTCATCACCATCACGTGTGCAATAACATCTCCAAAACTGCTTACTGTCCACACCAACACAATGACAGAGCGGGCGGATCAAGGCTGGAAGCCAGAGCCCCGGACCCCCTAGATTTTGCGACTTACATAACATTTTGTTTCATTTTTTTCAATTAGAGGACGTTGGTGGACTTCGGTATCGTATTATTTAGCTGTAAAACGGTCGATCGTCGGATCGATTCTTTTCAGTGGACCCATTTTTTATTTTCCATTCCTACGAGTGGTCCACAACTGGTTCATCAAAGGCTGTGATATGTATTGTCCTGTCTGTAGGAAGGTGCATATAAAAGACCCTTTGCTGCTTATCGGAAATAGTAGCCTATGTGGCGGCAGCTGGTGTCCTCTAAATAAATATTTCAAAATCACCATGTGATTGACGTCCAATAGCTGATGATAAGGTAAAAATCAATGTGATCTAGAGGCGTCGTTAAATAAAACAAACTTTACATATTATTGGCCCTCCGCCACTGCAGAGCACTTGTGAAAAGACGATCAATCATACAACTAGATCATGTTTAGTGCTTGCCATCCTGTTCAGGACGATCACGAAGTTAATATGTGTATAAAACAGTGCACTTGAAACATAATTACCGGGACCGGCGGTGAAGTGGTTAAGTTGTTGGACTCACGGCTGGTATGTACTGGGATTAAATCACAGTCGAAGCATCGACCAGTGGTCCACAACTGGGTTATCAAATGCTTTGATTTGTGCTCTCCTGTCTGTGAGATAGTGCACAAAAAAGATCATTTTTATCTGTCAGCGTAACCGATTGAACGGATTCGTTTGAGGAAGAATTCTTCCTACTAACACTATTAAAAGCATGGATGCAGGATTTCTGAAATGGGGGTGGGGTCCAAATGTGACGGGTAATGGTATATTTTCACGTCCTTCCACTGATAAAATGTAAAACAAAAATTGGGGTACCAAATCCCAAGCGCCCTTCCCCCCCTCCCCCCACCCGCCTCTCCAAACACACGTACAAAGACAAACCTCTTTCTTGGTATTAGGTATACTGCAAAATAAAATAAAACCATGCTCTCATGCATAACTCTTACGTTAATAATATTCTTTGTAAGCATAGGCATTCCTTAAAGGCATAGTTCCACGTAATTTAAGGGGTTAATTGTCTAAATATTGATTACGAATGAAACTTAAATGCATTTGGGAATACTAGATTTCGCTTACATATCAAACAACACGTTTTAACTGAACCATGGTAGAGGGAATTCTATGTCAAGTCGATTTTTTTTTTTTCACATTTAAAATGTTCAATTTTCAAGGTCAGAACTTCTCGTATGTTTTCGGTGAAACCATTTCCGCCGTCGGAAGTTTCCGATTGAACGGATTTGTTTCAGGAACAATTCGTCCCAAATTAGAATTGGGGAAATACCTGCCACGTGACTCGAATCAAATGTTTATATTTAAAATTAATTCTTTGTTTCGAAATTAATTAGGTCAAGGTCCGTGGGAGAATGCGTTTAAGTCTTTGTTACTTGGATTTTGTCACGTAGATTTTATTTAAAAATTAGAAATTATTACTTGGTTCTACTTGGTATTACTGCACCTCCGCCCCCCCCCCCCCCTTCAGCCCTTTTAAATCACCGTCCCTTCGATCTTTCCACAATACTTTATAAAGTTGTGTAAAGACGACATTTGGTGTACTTCTTGTGTATTTTCTTGAACGCAAAGGGGCGGCCTATTTAATTGATGACATTAACTGCGAAGGATACGGTGAAATTACATTGAAGAACGGTAACAGAAAAACGTGTTAGCTATTGTCTGAAATCCCACATGTTGAGAAGAGCCGTGATTCGAATTCATCAATGATTAATGCTTCAAACTGAGAAATAACGCGTTTTTCTTTTCTTTTCTCTTCGCCTTTCTCTTCAGTGATACTGACGAGTGCTGTAGTAATGAGAGAAGTTCAAAGTATGCATAATAATGAACTAACGGTATCGATTTAAGTACTATTATTAGAGGTAATGTCAGTTTTCTAAATATTCGTCCTAAGTGGACGAAACTAACAGGGGGACAACATTTAATGGCATTTTGAAAGTCACGTCGGTTAACGATATTCTATTTAAGCGGACATTTCTAACCATTATACTAATATCAAGTAAAAACCAAAGTTTGTTTTATTTAACGACGCATCTAGAGCACATTGATTTTTATCTTATCATCAGCTATTGGACGTGAAGCATGTAAAAGTAAAGTTTGTTTTATATAATGACGCCTCTAGAGCACGTTGATTTTATCTTATCATCAGCTATTGGATGTCCATCAGATGGTTATTCAGACATATTTATTTAGAGGAAACGAGCTGCCGCCACATAGGCTACGCTTTCCGATAAGCAGCAATGGGTCTTTTATATGCAGTCCCAAAGACAGAACAGCACATACCATGGTAAACTAGTTGTGGGCCACTGGTGGGAACGGAAAACAGCCCAAACTGCAAATGGATCCACTGATACTAATACCAAGTAAACCGAGACAGTCATTGAACAGTGGGGAGTCAAAATAATGCCTAGGAAAATGTGAACTTGTTTTAATTGTGTCACTGTATTTCAAAATATTTCAATATTAATTCATCAAAAAAATTAAGGATTGAATTAAAGTTGCATTGAAAATAGGATAAATTATTATATATTATATTTTTATAACTATATTATTATATAATAAAATTACAATTTAAAAAAAATTCAATGAATCTCTTAGGGAGATAAATTAAACCAACAAAACAGTCATGAAAACAAAGTTGCTCAAAAACTTCTTTTTTATTGTTAAACCTACTAGAATATTTACAAGTGATTCGTTTATTTCAATGTATTTATTTCTAACCAGATTTTCTTCCTTGTTTAATATTGGCAACTACAGTAAACAATAATTATAAGACGACTAGTGAAAGTAGTTCGTTAAACTCGTTAAATAATGCCAAGAGGAGCACTCACTCTGGGTTGGAGCCGAAACTGAGATTAAACATGTAATTCCTCGACTGAGATTTGATCCCAGTACCTACTAGCCACAAGTCCGATAGCTTAACCACTGCGCTACGGAGGCTGGCGAGGAACCCTTCATTAGAAAGTGTATTTATATAGACACTAAATGAATTATTTAAAAGAAGGTCTCGCGGATACAGCCCAATGTGAATGTGGTGCTGAAGAATAAACGTCAGAACACATCCTACAAAACTGCCACACCTGGAAGAGACTCACCCCTCAATATCAAACTTTGGGGACCTCTCGACGACCTCCGGAAGACGTCACATTTCGTCATAACATTCGGATTATTGATCCAATACGGCCAAATCTTGATTGAACGCAGAAGAAGAAGAAGAAGGGCCACAGGTGTTAAAACCACTAAAGCAATTTCACAAAGTCAGGATATTAGCCCACAAACAGCCTTTACTAAATTGTGGTTCTAGGAAATAACTTAATAGTTGCTCTGATGGGTACGAACACCAAGATCCGTCGCACCTCAATGGAGGTCTCCAACTGAGCTGTGTATTCTCAAAGGCACTTATATTAAAATCAAAACTACTTCTTCAGGGATCTCGCTACATAACATAAGCGAAGACAGGCCCACATCTCTTAAGACTTATTTTGAATACACCCATTTAGTGTGCAGTGATAGTAATATCAGTCATCTGTTTATTTAATCTACTATCCAAAATTACAAGTCATGCCATCATCTTGAATAAATATATACAAAGACATTTTCAAAGTACATGTACCCTGCAAATCTTAGGTACCATCCCTTCCTGTAAGTGGAACCAGCTCTACTGATTCCCTCCATCCCTTTCCTGAATACCTGAGAGACCACTATTTTTTAAATACGATTTTGCTTATTTTAGGAAGTAAATCAAAGCCAAATAATGGCTGAATGATGTTAAACAAAGTCTGTGCACAAACAATTTTTCAAGAAATATCAGATAACTCATATAAAGAATTGTAAGCACCAACAGTTTGATGTTATTTAATCCTGGTACAGTTTGGATTAGGTTTACTTCAACGAAAATTAACATCGGACTCTCAAGCTGATCATAGAGGCTGGCTCACACTTGACTAAGTGTCAAAATAACCATATATTTCACATCCAAAAGCCGATGATTAATAAATCAATGTGCTCTAGTGGTGTCGTTAAACAAAAACAAACAAAACTAACGGAAAAGGGATTTTTCTTTTCAAATTGTGTGATCACCCCTTAAAATCGAAATAGGTCTGTTTTTCCAAAATTCTAATGCAATCTATCAAATAACACTAGATAATGCATTATTCTTTGAAAATTACAGTCATTTTCGTTACAGAGTCAAATACCGATTTCTAGTACATAATTCAGAATTATAACAGATTATTTTAGACTGAGTTATAAACTGGTATTAACAGGATGCTGATTGGTTAATATATGTATCAACTTCCTGCACAATCCGTAGTGCACGTCAGCTTCCGGTTTGAAGCATCTAATTTTCAAAAGTGGTTCGCGTCATTACACGCAGAGTGGAAAATACGAATTGTATTAAATGAAGTCTGTAATGTGTAATTAAACAGAAGAAGAATCAAGTTTTTAACACTGTTTTAAAGTTGGTTTTTTTTTATAACAAACATCATTCTTCTACAGGGCAGGTACAGCTGTTTAAATATTGGAAGAGCAAGACTGAATAGGGGCGCCATCAGTCATTTGATGGGCGCGTACAACGTACGCAAAAAAGGTGGCGCCGCAGATTATTGGGGGGCAAATACCCCCAAACAAACGCGGATGCGCCGGCCCTAAATTTTAAGAAACATAATTTGATGATTACCGGTAATCCATATCTGACCTATTTCATATAAAAGTACGAAGTAAAAAAAAAAATCTGTGTCTTCACACACAGTAAAAATGTTCTTATTAAGATTTAGTTTTTGAAGTACCTGTTCAAAGCATAATCAATCTTTACATGTGGTAATTTGGAATACCCAAAGCGCAGACAAACGGAATCCCTCGGTAACTTCCGGCACGTTTACATCTCGGTAACTTCCGGCACATTTACGTCTCGGATGCTTGAAGAATAATGATTTTCTGTAGTGGAAATAATCGTCCTTAAACACACTTCATCAACAAAGATGTTTAAATATCAATTAATTTATATTCAGTGATAAATAAACTGAGATGAAAACATCCCCAAGCAAGAACATCCTCTAACAAGGTCTAGTGCGCCGCCTGTGTTCATAGAAGTGAGGCGTCCACGTATACAATATTGTATATTACTTTCTACACACACACGTCGTGAATAATCTCCACTTTATACTTGATGTATTCGTTGATTAACTCGTTCGTGATTAGAAAATGCAATCTTCTGCGTGAAGAGGCACGCAGAAAACAATACCGGTATCATTTGACGGAAGCATTAAGTACAGGAACAGACATGATTTTGCTTAGAATATCTCGTGCTTTGTCGCATAACTCCAAGTGTATCTATTACATCCGCCATTAATTAAAATCGTTGTTAATTAAAATGCCTAATACTGGATATACACGCTCTGTGTGTTGTCTAAAGGTTATTCTAGACGCACTCCGCTCAGCTAGGTCACTGGTTAAGCTTCCACTAACAGCTGAATTGTTCATCAACTTGATAAAGACTTTCATTTAGTCCCCGATCGAGATTCACATTTTAATTACCCTTTCTGAAAGCGCATGTACAGGGCATAGTTATGAGAGCATGATGCAACAATGGTAAATGTCTACGCTTGGAAATAGGTCATTGTAGGAACTTACTTTTAATACGTTTTTTAGGAACTGACAGAGTCTGCTTAACATTAGTTTCAGATCGTGATTCACATTTTAATGACCATTTTTCTGAAAGCACGTTTGCAGTACATATTTATGAGAGCATGATGCAACAATGGTAAATGTCAACTCTTGCAAATAGGTCATTATAGGAACTTACTTTTAATACGTTTTCAGGAACTGACAGTCTGCTTAACATTAGTTTCAGGTCGAGATTCACATTTTTCTGAAAGCACGTTTGCAGTACATATTTATGAGAGCATGATGCAACAATGGTAAATGTCTAGGCTTGGAAATACATGTAGGTAATTGTAGGAACTTATTTGAAGCGTTTTAATAGGACTTTATGAACTCACAGTGTCTGCTTAACATTAGTTTTGTGGGTTTCATATTGGAAAGTGGCTCTTCAGTCAACAATCGTAAATGTCTACGCTTGAAAATACGTAAATGTAGGAATTGAGTTGACGCGTTTTAATAAGTCTTAAAAGCATATTCCCACGGAGCCTTGACCTAATTAATTTCCAAACAAAGAATTAATTTTAAATATAACCATATGATTTGTCCATAGAAATACTTCATTCAACTACTTACATAACCACCACATCTCGCTTATTATCAATATTTTAAAAATAATAATGAATTATGCTCTCGGACAAATAAATCGAAAATAATTACTGTATTTTCTTTCTCGTTGAATGTATATATTTCGAGTTACGTGACGTGTATTATTTCTCCCGTTAGTTGTTATTTTAAAACTTCTGAATATTTTTGTAGCTGCAACAACAGTTCGTACCAATTTATTTCACCCCACGAGAAGTTCCGATCTTGAAATTTTGAAATGTGAAAAATATCGATCGACTTGACATGGAATTCCCTAGACAATGTTTCAGTTAAAATTTCTTGCGTTATATGAAAACGAAATCTGGTATAACAAATACATGTAAGTTTCATTCGTAATCAATATTTAGACCACAAAGTCCCTTAAATTCCATGGGACTATGCGTTTAAGGAACTGACAGTGTCTGCTTAATATTACGTTAGAAAACGATGGATGTTTTGTATCTTCTATTGAGTTGAAAGCAATTCAGTTGGTGGAGTTTCATTCAGTGATGCGTGGGGCGGAATCGATTCGAGTTCATCTAATTCCAATCTGGGATGTTTTCTACGATCAAACGTTATGATGTGCTAAACGGGCTGTCCCAAACTTAAATGGATGACCTATCTGGAGATCGCCCTTATGAGACGAAGTAAAATAAAGTTTGTTTTATTTAACGACGCCTCCTGAGCACATTGATTTTTATCTTATCATCGGCTATTGGACGTCAATCATATAAAGTAAATTTTGTTTTATTTAATGACGCCACTAGAACACATTGATTTTTATCTTATCATCGGCTATTGAACATCAATCATGTGGTCATTCTCACATATGTATTTAGAGGAAACCCGCTGCTGCCATGTAGGCTACTCTTTTTTGATTATCAGCAAGGGGTCTTTTATATGTACCGTCCCACAAACAGGACAGCACATACCACGTCCTTTGATGAACCAGTTGTGGATCACTGGTTGGAACAGAAAAATAGCCCAAACTGCAAATGGATCCACTGAGAAGAATCGATCCAACGACCGACCGGTTTAGGCATCATATAATATTAGGTATCCTGAGACTCATGATCTTCAGAGTAAACCTGCTATCAGCACATATAATCGGAAAGAAGAAAGAGTAACCTATGTGGCAGTAGCAGGTTTCAAAACACTGTATATCTGACACCTGACTGCAAATGAATAAACAATTTTTAAATTTATTTCATCATAGGCGTACATAGGATTTTGAAAAGGAGGGTTAGAGATTTGCATGATGTCAAGCGTTGCTATGTTTGCAAAAATCTTACAATATACAATGTATGTATTTTAGCTTTATTTCAGGTTCAAATATTGGGCATATATTTCTATGTTGAGTAAATATAATAAGGCCAGATATCAATGTCAGATACTAGTATATTAAATTATAAAAAAAGCCATTTCGGTCGAACTCATTGAACCCCCACCCACCCACCCTCACCCACATGTACGTCCATGTACATACTTACTCCTGAGAAATAGGATAACTAATTTTTTGATGTGTATTTCAGGATATACACGAATGTCAGGTGTCACTGAATGAAGACATAAATACTCCAGCAAGCACTCGATTTCTAACACTTCACGTGAGTAGCCAATGACAGAATTATATTTTGTTTCTATTTAATTTCAAGTCAGTATTATAATTAACTGATGACGCGACTGTACTGGTACTGTGTCTGGAAGAGAAAACCAGCAGGATATGCAAGGTGTGGAAACTGTCCATTTTTGGTCCGGAAAGTGTTTTCATACCAAACCCCCCAAATTAAAGTTTGTTTTATTTAACGACGTCTCTAAAACACATACATTTTTATCTGATCAGCAGTTATTGAAGGTCATACATATGGTAATTCCGACATATGTCTATAGAGGAAACCCGCTACTGCCACATAGGCTACTCCTTCCGATAAGTAGCAAGGGATCTTTTATATGCACCATCCCACAGACAGGAGAGCACATACCACAGCCTTTGATGAACCAGTTGTGGACCACTGGTTGGAACGTAAAATAGCACCAAACCCCCCCCATGCCCATATATATGGGTTAGGGTTAGGGGCAGCAATTTCCAGGATGGGGTTTGTGATTTTCTAGGAAATAACAAGTGGGGGTTTGTGATTTTCTAGGAAATAACAAGTGGGGGTTTGTGATTTTCCCGGGGGGTTTGTAATTAACTGCTACACCAGACACGTATCTGATTTGTGTCAGATTCGTGTGCCAATTAGTCACAAACATGTATTTTGCACCAAATAGCAACCGATTGTCTGTTGTGTTAGTGCCATTAAAACTTGTGCATAATCCTCTTTTTTTTAAACCAATAAAAAAAACAACATTTATACCTATTTTCTTTTTGTCTTTCAGAATAACTACTGGGCTATGGTTAACGGTTTGTATCCTCTGTGGGAGCGGTCGTGTTTTGGTCTGCCTGACAGTGAGAACAGGGAGCTGCTAGATGAAACTGATTACACTCGGGTTGGAACCGGAGTTACTTTCGCATCTCCGGTATCTTCCCGAAAACATCCAAGAAATACAACATAGCATGGAGTTTATGATCCTCGCAATGTCAGGAGTCACTCTGAGTCCATTTGGAGCCCTGTCCAATATAGATGATAAAAACCTGGGTTGGGAAAACATATTTTGATTGGAAGCGTCGTATAATGATAAGATTGAAAGCATCCAATCACAATTTGGCTTTAAATGCATCGGCCTTCACCTTATCGATGTAAATAATGGATCACGGAAGAGAGGTAAAAATGAACGGTAGTATAGCAGTTATCAATTTGGAAGTACGTCAGTTTCAAAGGTAATACCAAATAAAAGGTAACGCAAAATAATGACAGTTGCCTTCTTGGTAAGGAATTGTTACCAAAGAAGAACAGGCGGTTTATATTCAATGATAGTTTCACTGTGAAAAAGCAACTTCACGAAGTGTTGGAGTGGGGAATTTTCCACAAGAATATGACCGTTGCAGATCTAGCTTATAAAACGATCGATCTGATTGGATAATATTTTTAAGTACGATATCATCAAAACAAATTTTGTATAGATGGCGCAGTAAGCAGCCCAGGTTTTTTTCAACTATATTGGTCAGGGTCCAAACGGACTCTGAGTGACCCCTGCTGTTGTGAGGATGGGAGTTTATATGAAAATTGTTATCTTACAATAACCAGACAAATGTTATTTATTTATCTTAGTGTTTTGAGAAAGTACCTGAGAAAAACAACATTGTATCAATTTTCCAGGAAAATATAATCTGTCTTCTTGTTTACAGGAAACATCCCAGAAAACGGTATATCATCCAGTTAGTAGAAAATACAATTTTCCAGTTTCCAGAAATTTATAAAATGTCTGATTATATTTTTAAAAATACCAGAAAATAACGGTGGAGCTTTCAGTTTTCAGAACACCTCTACAAATATAATATTGTATATATATTGCAGCTAATGGAAAATATTTTATTTATTTTTTAAAAACCTGGAAAATGTCTTTGAAAAAGAATGTAGTTGCAAGAAAACAATACAGCTGCAATATTGAGAAAACATAAAAACAATTTAGCATTTAGTTTCAAACAAAGAGAAAATCTGTAGCATTTAATTTCCTGAAAATGTTAAGAAATGTAGCTTACACAGCAAAATAGCAGTATATGTTTCACGTACGTAAAACATGTTTAACGTACATTCATGAACGTAATTTTTTCATGTAACTAGGCAGACATACGTTTAATGTACGTTAAACAGAATAAATGTGTGTCTCAGTTTATTTGTGTTTATTTTATAGGTTGTTTTTTTAAATTATATGTATATGTATGTATGTATGTATATATATATATATATATATATATATATATATATATATATTGATATTGATTATATTAAGTTTAA
>JAULBS010129715.1:0-13493 GCA_032355785.1 Symmetromphalus regularis
TTTTTTATTTCGAAAAATATCAACATTAATGAGGTAAGTTATATATTTTGTTTTTTATTCGTCAAAAACCATGTTCCTAGTAGCGCAAACAGACTATAGGTAACACATTTCGTACAGAGTCACCCATTTATAAAATACAACTCCTTGTAAATAAAGCTGGCATCACATCGGGCTTATGCACAAATCTGCCCAAACATAAGGGAAAAAAGGGTAAACGTAGTGAATGAGGTGACCGTAGTTGGAACATAAGCAAAATTTAGTGAAAGAGCTATCTTTTGAGCATATTCAAAAGATGGCTCGTTTTTAGGTATGTTTGAAAAAATGTATTAAACTTATTAAGTAAAATGTAAAGAACATTAATGATGTGAATAGAATGAGGCAAACGTAAGGAACGTAGACAAACCAAAGTTAAGAATACACGAAACATGCCAAACATAGTTGAAACAAACATCAAATGGGGCATGCGTAAACGGAGATAGTTATATATAAAATAATTGTGCGTACCCTGAACATACTGAACGTAACACGAGCTGAATGTAAATAAATGTAAGGCATGCATAGACTTATTGACTATGTTTGGCAAAAATTGCCAAATACGTACAGGACTGTGGTGCTTTAACACTTTATTAGTGAATATATTAATGATAAACTGGAATTTCACAATCTCCATCCTTGCTGCCTAATTGGGTCTGGTTCAGCCATACTTCTTTATCCTTACAAACATTTAATGACAATATTGTGTCACATCAATGCTTTTGCTTTGCCACTCACTACCATTACTATAAATATTACACTCCTCAGCACACCATATACTGCTTACGTTTTAAATCACCATGTATAATATCCAAATCATGCATTTCCTGGAGGACTTCGAGTAGTTTGACCAACAATATGTAAACTCTCTCTTCTGGCCAAGGCAATGTAGTTTTGTCCAAAGACTTTCCTGTGAAAAACAAAATAACTCATTAAAACATTTTAAGCTGAAAGGACTACAAAATCTGGCTTTCAGATTGTGATCTTCTACTTGAATTATACTCGGGGGATTAAAACACTACCTGCATAGTTAAGCATCTTTAAATCTTTTAAACACTCAAGGTTCAACATTGCTATGCCTTAAAAGTCAGGGGAAACATAATACCCTTTACTATGTTTTACTACTGACAACATTTAGATACCCTAGAATAAAACAGATAGGATAATAAAAAAAACTTTAAAACATATATATACACAGAAAAATAGCCACATATTTCACATATGAATTGGCGACATATGTTTCACATATGCTAAACATAAGTTTCACATACATTATGTTAAACATATGTTTCACATACATTTCTTTGAATATACATTTAACAGAAAGCATGTTTAATGTATGTTTCACATATATGAGTATTTATGGTGTTTCTTTCCCTAGTAATCAACAAGGTGTTCTTAGCAAATGTTCTCAACGACGATAAAACAGTTGTCTAAAGTAATTAGAAAAGTGGCCTTTGTAGGATTTTAGGTGTACTTGATTCAGAAATGTATAATGGATATTTAAAATATCAAATTAAATATACCTTCCTTAGCAACCAACATGATGTCCATAGCAACAATGAAAATTATAAATATCTACAGAAGCTCTTTCCATGTTATTGTGTACATCATTAATGTATGTTTAACATTTATATGAAAAACACTTTTATCATATGTTTAATTTTTTTTTTTAAATGTACGTTGAACATACGTCCGCCTATTTACATGAAAAAATTACATTCATGAACTTACCTTAAACATATGTAAATATTTTTGCTGTGTGCCTATCTAAATTAATGTTATAAAACCTTACCTGAAAAGTACTCCATGAACAAGACTGCATACTCAGTGTCATGAATTTGAAGTTTTGCCAAACCATAAAGTCTAGCCATCCACGAGAATCTGCTCAATTCCAAAGGAAGCTGGACTGCCTGGCGTCTTTTCATAAAGTCCTGCATTGGAACCTGGTAAACAAGATAGAAAATAAATAAACAAGAGATACTAGTGTTGGTTGGTCATGTGAACAACATTATTTCAAATGATTACTTTAATCTCTAGACTATTGAATAACTTTGAAAGATCAAGGAAAAAGTAACCAATTTCACTTATATTGAATGTAGTATAAATTTATATATATATATATATATATATATATATACATACAGTCGAGTCCACTTAATTGCATACCTGATAATAGCATATTCCTGTTAATTGCATAACATTCTGCTGCACAGAACCATTTCTAAGCAAATCTATACAAAGTTTGTCTTTTAATTGCATTTTTTCTTTGCAATGTCTTGTTAATTGCATAAGAAAATGTAGAAAGCCAATTTTTTTAATGTTCCAAAGTTAAAAAAACACATGTTAAACCTTATCTTTTTAACAAATATTCACAAAGTGACAAAAAACTTAGCATGATCTTATGCTATTTTATCATCTGTTGAAATATTCTGCTTACATGATCAAAACATTCCTTACTTATTGCATATTTCTGTACTTTGGTTTTATACCAGTGTGCAATAATAGTAATATAATTTTAAATGGGTATTTCTGATAAAGGAATAATCCTGTTAATTGCATAAAATATTGGTGCACCATGACTATGCAATTAAGAGGATTACACTGTATATTCTGTAGATCCTGTGTCAGACATCCCTACATATGAGATATCACTCAGTGCTAGTAGGGTCTGTCCACAGTGATGTGGTTCAGAAATAAATGATACTAGGTGGAATTAATTTGTTAAGAAGAGCAGTTCTGGGTTTCTGATTAAAACTGGAGTTGGAATCCCATTCCTAGAATAAAAATTCTGGATGATCTTATAATCCTTGGACATTTATTCAAATGAAAACATTTTCCAGAAGGACTTGATATACTATGAAACCTGATGTACAAGGTCCAAGGATTTATTCCACTCAACATACAAACACTCATGTGTTAGTTTTTGTTTTTTTTTACTTATCAGTTTATCGGCTATTGAATGTCAAGCCAGCCTCTGATGGGATTCGAACAACGGTCTGCCCCTTGGGAGTCTGATGTCTTACAGCTGGACAGTTGAGGCTCACTATTCCAGTGTTAAATGATTTGATACATACAAGTGTATATAAAAGATTCTGACAGACGATTTCTCAGGAATATTCTCATTTTTACCCTTTTCTCATACTATACAAATGAAACCTTGGGAAACCTTTTGTATGATATAAAACACATTTAAATACCACACAAAAGAGAGAGTTTGATGAATTCTTTAGAAATGTCTGCTCTAGTCATGTGGAAAATATTCTTTAATTTTTCTGTCACCTACACATTAAAAACCAGGTTATGTTATTTAGGCTATGCTATGTCTGACGTAACTTGAATACATAAGCTACAATAAGAAAACATGAATTAGCATAATTTCTGCACTTGAGTCTACATTCAAGCTTGTATTATTAGTTAGATATATTTCTAGCACACATTAAACCTGCATTAAACAGGCATGTCAGAGAGTAATGTGGATTACTACTTTAAAATACATGTTATTTTGTATACTACGGTAACTCATGTGGATTACTACTTTAAAATACATGCCTTTGATATATCAGTTGTGGACCATTGGCTGGAATGGAAAGTAGCTCAATGGGTCCACCACCCAAGAACCCACCTTAAGATTTCTAAAAATGGAAAGCTGGACTATTTAAATAGGTGATTACTTAATATAGGAGATAATGAATTAAATGATTTCAGAGAAAAGAGAGTTCATCCCTGCAAAGAGGTAGGTGCATATTAGAGATGGCTGCTCAAGCAGATTTTACAATATGTACGAAAACAACATGACGAAGCCCATGCACAATCAGGGTGAGAAAAACTTCCTACAATTAAACAAATGACAGCGATATACTCCAGCATTTTGTCAGACTTATGTTACCTAAGATAACATCGGTTAGACAAATCGTCACATTATTTATGTGTATATAGCATGAGAAGAAACAATTTCCATGTTGTGCACAGTGAAAAATGCAACGGTCATGTGTGACTAAGTTGATCATAACAACAGCACACCGTGTGAGATAGGTTTCAGCTGGCTATACATGTCGGGGGACGCCTAGTGTGAGCAAACTCATTAACCTTACTCATTAACCTTACTCTAACTGTGTACACAAGAGACATTCCCAAAACTTTTTATTAATTAATTTTTGGTACTAGTGTAACCTTATGCATAATATTTTTTGTAAAGTTAATTACTAAGTTATAATAATCACTTTGACTGTCACTCATATCACCAACTTGACTTTTATAGTAATTAATTTTTAGTCGAAAGGAGCATTATCAAATTGTATTATTTTTATTTTGGTTAAAAACAAAATTGACTTTTTATTATTTTATGGTTACATAAATTTCTTTAGTCAACAATTACTTATTTATGAACTAAGTTTTATATATTCAGCAGTTATAGAGATAAAAAATAATAATAATAAAAACTGCACAAAACACTGCCCCTTTAACAAACAAAGTGAGCTAATGCTAACAGAAATAGCACATTGATTAAAGAAGTATCAAATGACCTTTGGGTTAACAGTATCTAACTGATTAAAGTCACTTTAGTATGATGAAAGAAATGCATTAGCCTAAGGAATGTGACAATATTGCATATAATGACCATCAGTGAATGAGTTAGAAAGCAATGTTAATTTAACTGGTGGGTGCTGCAGGGTGTTATCATTGTTCCTATAGCTTACAGTCAATGTGAAAATCATTTAGCCCACTCTAATAAACCTCCAGGTTAATTAGTCATTTCAACAAGGATGTTTCTCAGTAGCAGGACAAAATTTATTAAATTTCCACTAATTATATTTATTTTATTGGGTGAAAAAAATGGGGAAAGGGGAGGAGAAAAAAAAATCTTTTTTAATTAAAAAATAAATAATTAATACAGATTATTTGGTTTCTTTCTACTTTTTTTTAAAAACAATACTTAGTTTTAAATATTAATAAAAAAAAATCTGGAAATCATTTTTAAATAATGGATGATTGTAATCTGGTTTAAAGTACTAATACATAATTTGGCAAATTATCTATTTGATATTTTCCACTAAATATTTTTCAGTATTATATATCTATAAGACTACACATACATAAATCTGTTATATATCTAATTGTTATAATAACTAACAAACAAATCCTAGTAATTAAAATAAGGCCTTTTCTTCAAACAGTTATGAATTATGCTGACTTTTTC
This sequence comes from Symmetromphalus regularis, assembly GCA_032355785.1. Classification (NCBI taxonomy): domain Eukaryota; kingdom Metazoa; phylum Mollusca; class Gastropoda; order Neomphalida; family Neomphalidae; genus Symmetromphalus; species Symmetromphalus regularis. The sequence goes on from JAULBS010129715.1 coordinate 5,234, forward strand.
AAATGGGAGCAACTGACAACAGCTTTAAATGAATAGATCTTCAGTGTGTTTCATGTCAGTTGACATCAGTCTTTGTTGAATTATGTAAGGTTAGAACCCAGACAGACTGACAGTCATAAACTGATTCCTTTGTACACTGTTCTGTAAGCATGGAGGCCACAAGGTGGCCACATGGTTATAAACATACAGAACTCTTTATCTGAATTTATCACTGTACAATTTTTCACATGGAAGATATGATTAATTTTTGTTCGCTGATGCCTATACAAGAAAACTGATATACTCAAAAGAGATAAATATATCATATAAAGTTTAAATACAATCAATCTGAGAGAGAGAAAAAATATGTCCTGGTTTAAATATAAGATAGATAGACTATTTATTTAACCCCACCCCAGCACAAAATTTAAATGATGTTGTGGTTAAATGATAAATATTTGAATGATAAATCAGTGTAAAGAACTGATTTACAATGTGTTAAATTACTTACAAAATAAAGACAAAACATGTACAGAAAATAATAACATAAATATGACTGACAAAAAAATCAAAGGGTTACATGTTAGGGATAAGATCAAAGCTTAATGAAATAAGAAAACTGTTAAGAAAAATATGGGGATATCCTCGACCGTCCAGATCTCCTACCCCCCCCCACCCCCACCATACATCAGTTGGATCTGTGTTTAGTGTTATTTGATTTTTAACAACCTTGCCCCACCCTACCCTCATAAAGAATATCAATCATGTTTAGACAGATGTTTGGATTAGACATGTCTATTTAGACCATTTTGTCTAATCCTATAAGCCACCAGGGGATCAAGAAATATTTATGGTTTAGAAAGATACGCTGTAATTATGAATCATATTTTCCATGTTTGCCAACATGACAACATACCTAGCTGATTATCTGATGAGAAATAAACACTGTCAGTTTCACGAAATGGACAAAGTATTTTACAGCAAATTACTGACAAGTACTTTGACAAATGTGACAGGGGACACAGCTTCTTTAAAAAAGTGACAAAAAGCAGATATTTGCACTCGTTTTCACCTTGTTCTTTTGCGCCAACTTTCCTAAACCTAAAGGATTGTTTTCATCTGGTGTAAGTGTGGGTGGGTCTTTGTGTACGTCAAGTCTCACAGTGAGATAGACATGTTTTCTAAAGACTGATGGTATGAAAGTGACACATCATGCTAACAGAAATAAGTACTTTCAATCAAGATGTGACTGTTCAGGAAAAGGGCTCTAATGATATAACATACATGTACAGTGTATACATTTAACATGGGAAAGCTAGCCATTATGTTAATGAGCTGAATGAAATCTACTACCCATAGACCCAGATAATTTCCACCTAGATCATATGTAAAATTGTACTCTGCTAGCTAGGAAGAAAACCTTTTTTAGTACTTTTTTTTTTTTTTTTTTTTTTTTTAACGACACCACTTGAGCACATTTATTAATCATCAGGTACTGGATGTCAAACATATGGTTATTTTGACATGTAGTCAAGTGTGGGCCAGCCTCCAATGGGTTTTGTACCACTGTCATTAGCTTAGGAGTCCAACGTTCTACTGCTGAACCACCGAGGCTTACAAAAATGTCCTATACATAGAGCCAGATAATTTCCAGCAAGATCATATGTAAAATTATACTCTACTAGCTAGGAATATATTTTTTAATTCTGTACCATGATGTATAACACTTTAAAAATAATAATAATAAAAGCTTTCCTTCTGGAAATCTTTGTTCAATATATGTAAATCATAAAATAGTGTCTATAATAAAACTGAAACAAACAAAATGGATGACTTATTGATAACCTCAAAACTTTGCAAGCTAAGCGGATAATTTTAAATCTATTATTGCATACTGAATATATACAAAAATAAGGTTGTTACTAAAAAAATATTTTACAGTTATTAACAAACCAAACAAGTAACTTTAAACATAATGTAACATTAGTCTATAAGCCACATACATCAAGAGGTCTTCACAACATGCAGTGTAGTGAACACATGAATCAAAACGAATTCGTAGACCAGACTCCCGCAGAGCAACAAGTTTATTAAAACTGGTGTGAAAGCAATAAATTACTTAGAGGGGTACTGACCCAGTATTTATAAAAGTCTGAACTTTTTAGACTTTTAAAGATTTAAAAGAATGTGCCCAGTTACACAGAAAAACATACTTGATTCTCATTTAAATGTAACTGCTAACTAAACATTTCATCATTAACAAATAACAAAGATGCCAAGCAAAATGACTTAAATGTATTTAAGCTAATGCTGTTTCAACATAGTAAGATATTTCTTATTATGTAACTGTTTTTTTCCTTCAAGTCCCTTGTTTACAAAGTCAAACCATGTTAAGGGAGAAAACTTGGCTTGTCACAAAATGAATATATGTACTTCAAGAACAAGACTTTAAAAAACACAAATAATTAAATAGAATGAAAGTATAATAATAAAGGGAGATGAAAATAGAGGAGTAAGAATAGAGAAGGAGAGAGAATGATAGTCAAATATTCATATGTACTATTATTAGAAAAAATGGAACTAAATCTGTTGACTCTTACAGATATTAAGAAGAAACCAGAAGAATAGATGATGCAAAATACATATTCAGTGTACCCCATTCTTTGCTGGAATCAATGCTATGTGAAGCAAATACTAAACCAGTTCAATGATACTGTTTACATTACAATTCTTTTTGAAATGTGATTGACTTATAAATGACAACACAAGCTATAATATAGAAGATACAATATAGGAACAAGTTCTGTATTCTTTTTATTACTTACTATCAAAGTAAGAAATATTTAAAAGGACAGATTGGGTGGGAAAATGCATGATGTCATTCAGATATGACAATTATTGTGTATGCAACTGATGTGATTATATTTATATGCATCTTCCAATTCTTCACTAACTGGACGATAATAAGAAATATTGGCAAAAGAAGAAATTTCTACAGTTCACTAATAACTCAAGCACTGCAAAAAATATGCTGTCACCAGTATTTTATGAAAGTTATGTGAACTGTATTTTAAAGATCACCAGTATATGCAGTGTTTATTTCTGACCTAACCCTAGCAATTAAGAAAATGTCCACTTAAAAATAAATCCAGTGGAGAAATAGTGTCCACAACATTTTCCACGGCAATTTTAGCATAAAGTATACTTTATTTTTAATAAGAAAAAATACAACTTGATTTTTTTTTTTTTTTTAGCCCATGGTAATAAAGTGCTTTGGAGAATGAAAAACTCTGCGAAAATCTCCATGGCACTGCTGACTGCCACAGATAATTTCAGGGGTTGCTGACCTGTGAAGCAGTAAGTGTGGGCATACAATATTCACATTTGTCAATATTACAAGTCTTCAAGTCTATAATCATCAGCAATTAAATGCTAATTTATTCAGCCAGAGTCATTACCTACATGCAAATGAGATGACACATACACACTCATTTAAACCATAATCACACAGCACTGCAACTTCAAACAGAAAACTGTATACCAGATTCATAAAGAAGATTTCAAAAGACTGGCTGGCATTTTTCAAAAGAGAAGACCTCTATAAGGAAAATTTGTATTGTGGAAAATGTTAACTGATATTGAATATAGACTGTTCAGCTCTGAAGTATATTGGCATTGGAGGGCATTCATTTTTGTATGAACTTTGGTTTCTGACTTGGTTAAGCCATCGAGCAGATGTTATATGGTTTGTAGATTCTGTCTCCATCAGCAAAACAATTAGACCATTTAGGCTAGTAGAGCTACTATTAGCTGTCCTCTCTCATCCTTGCTGCTAATCAGAAAAGAATAGCCTATGTGGCAGCAAAGGGTTTCTTCATTATATATTGCAATGTGTCTTTAAATATTCCTGACCATCAAGGAGCAGGACTAAGTTCATACAGAGTATCTGCCTGGGTTGTCACATTAGGAGCATGTGGTCTCTCATATGTTATTTTGTCACTGACAGGACAGCACATTCCAGTCTTTGTTACACCATTTGTGGAACACGAAATACCCTAATGGGTCCTCTAATGGGTATATCCTGGAATTTAAGCACAGAAGGAGCTCCAGTCTAGGTCCTTGGCCAAAATCTAATAACTGAAAATTCATAGGTCACCATGAGTGGGGTGGAGGGTGGGGGTCCAGTCAACGTCTACCATTGAAGGGGATCAATTTGACAACCCATGACACGTCCAACAGACACTATCTTTGAACTATATCCTAATCCATACGGGCACGTGCCTCTCAATCTAAATTCAGACCAGTGCCTTTAACTCAGTGGTTGTGATGTGACTGGCAGCAGTTTGGCAGGAAGGAAACGGCAAATAGCCCACATTACTATATCCGCATACTAATGACAGCCTAGTGCAGACGTGACCTTTGTGAGCATCATCCCAAACTGAGCTGTCAACACGGTTCACATGTGAAAATACTCACCAGTTAAGGCAGGGTTTCCTTCGCCATGTCAGATTTATCATCATACAAAGCCACTTTGTGTTCAATAAATTATTATTTACAGTAATTCATCATAATTTATCAATTTTCACTTAATTCATTATTCTTGTATATTTTCAGTGGCAGGACATTGTACTCTCAAGCTGAAGACAGTGGTTCAAGACTCATTAAAGGCTGGTTAACATTTGACCATGTATCAAAATTACAAAATGTTTGACATCCAACAGCTGATGATTAACAATTCAAAGAGATCTAGTGATGTCATTAAACAAAACCAACTAAAAAAAAAAAATTAACCTTACAATTTTAAAGTACAGATGTCAAAATTTGTTCTCTTAAGAACATAGAAATTATGTCTGGGATCACAATACATTTGAGGAACACAACAGCAAATGTTCTTTATGGGACATCACGAAATTCAAAAAAAGTAAAGTAAAGTTTATTTTTATCTTATCATCGGCTATTGGACGTCAATCATATGGTCATTCTGACATATTTATTTAGAGGAAACCTGCTGCCACCCCTTAGATGACTCTTTTCGATAAGCAGCAAGGGGTCTTTCATATGCACCATCACACAGACAGGATGGCACCTATCACAGCCTTTGATGAATCGTGGATCACAGGTTGGAACGAAAAATAGCCCAAACTGTAAATGGGTCCACTGAGAAGGATTGATCTGATGACCAACTGCTTCACAGGAGGACATCCTACTGTTTGGGCTACATCCCACTCTCATGAAATTCAAGTCTTGTTTTAAAGTAAAATATAAAAAAAATTATTGCTGTTGCATCCTATTTCAATAATTTTAATTTATTTCCAAAGTCAAATCCTAATTTTAGAGTATCTCAAGATATCATTAATGAACATGAATCATAAAAAAACATTCAAATAAGTCTTTATGGACTCTATGACCCAGCAAGGTAACCAAACTCATAAATCAAAAAAGTTCACAAATATATTTCTCCACAATAACTAATCAAAGGAGTGCTGGCATGATTTATCTACACAACACCAATCACCAATACAATCTATTCAGATCTATAACCACCAAGTTGTGTAGCTGACAAATTCAAGAACCAATCACAGGTACAGGAAAAGTCAAAAGCATAATCTAAACAACTGATCTGCAATAAGCTGACCTGATCCTCCAGTGCGGTCCACCTAGGAGTTGCCATAATGCCATGATCGGGCAAAGCCTCGCTAATCCAGGCAGACCGATTCCTGTCAGAGATGCAAGCTGTTTAATGGCCAGGTTAAGGTGGTCTGTCTGGTTACTGAATAATTTCAAACTTATATTGGATATGGAGTGGATAGTGAAAAGTCCTATTTTAAAATTTATTTGTGAATAAAGATCAATGAGATTTTGTAATTAGCATCAAAGATTTCAAAGAGATTAACATTTTCAATAAATGTGTTTGTCATATATTTAAAAAAAATACATTTTAACATAACCCATTTTGGGGGGGCTTTTGGATGTCAAACATTTGGTTATTTTGACATGAAGTCAAGTGTGAGCCAGTCTCCAGTGGATTTTGAACCACTATCATCAGCTTGTCTGATGTTCTTCACTGGACTACAAGGTTCACATAAACCCATTTTCGTTTCCACAGCTCAATTTACATGCAGTCATTATTTTATAAATGGGGTACGCAAAATGTAATGTGTTACCTAAATTTTTGATTGTACAATTTAGTGTTTACACTATTCTCAAATGTGACAGACCTGAATTATATGAGAAAGAAAAGCTGCTACAAACATGTTTGTTTTTTCTTTATGATTTATAAACCTCTTTACTGTACCAACACAAGTATTTATCATAACATTTCCAGTCTGGAAAATAATTTCAAGTTGTGGCACAGCCATGAGATGTCAGATCTAGTTTTTTTACCAATCTGTTGATGAAAACTATGCAGAAGGTCACAGTTAGGTCTGGTCTATGTTTTATCAAAGGAATAAACAAGTGTTGTGTTACACAACCGTTTTGAACCTCTGATTGAACTGGTAATGTGATACGCAGATTAGATTTAAAGATTTACTACAGGTGTTTGGCCTTACATAACAGTCTGTGGATACACCCATTATATGGAGACAGTCATTTCCACTCTAAAAACCACATCATCGGTTTTTATCTCTCTTGAGACATCAGATGGATTAGGTCAGAATTAGTGGCCATCATAGAGTGTTTGATAACATCTTAGTTTCTGAAGAAAATGTTAAAATAATTTCAATACACTTCAACTGTAAAAGGACATAAATGTATTGAAGATTACTAGAGTGGATTAGTTTAATTGTAGCAGATGCTTCAGAATATCCCAGCACACTGTTTAATCTGTGGCTACAAGTTGTCAAACATCTGATAATGATAACATAGAACATAGGCTAGAGAGCCTCTGTGGTCCAGTGGTAGAACATCGGACTTTCAAGCTGATAATAAGGCTGGCTCACACTTGACTACATGTTAAAAAGTAAAGTTTGTTTTATTTAACGACGCCTCTAGAACACATTGATTTATATTTTATCATCGGTTATTGGACGTCAATCATATGGTCATTCAGACATATGTATTTAGAGGAAACCCACTGCCGCCACATAGGCTACTCTTTTCCGATAAGCAGCAAGGGATCTTTTATATGCACCGTCCCACAGACTGGACAGCACATACCACTGCCTTTGATAAACCAGTTGTGGACCACTGGTTGGACACAGAAAATAGCCCAAACAGCAAATGGGTGCACTGAGAAGGATCGATCCGACGACCGACCAGTTCACAGGCCACACTAATGCGGCTACTCTTATCGGTAAGCAGTAAGGGATCTTTTATAATTATGCACTATCCCACAGACAGGATAGCACATACCACGGCCTTCTGTAAAGGAAGTCCTAAGTCGGATGGGGGAATGAGGGTGGCTCTGGCAGGGGGAGGGGCAATTGCCCCCTTATAAATTCGGCCCTGACTAACGTGAATTTGAAGAGATCATGTTAATTAATTAATTTTTTAAATCACAAGTAAATAGTTAAGTCAATTAAAATATTTAGACAAAAGAATGAAGCTAACCTAACTCTAATGCCAATTTGAATAGAACAAGCTAATTAAAAAATAATAATAATCACCAGTAAATAGTGTACTTAATTAAAATAATTTTTAAAGTGGATATTTTAACAAACTATAACGTATACTCAACCAAAAAAAGAAAGTATGTATACAATCAATAGTCATTTATTTCATAAACCACACGATATTCTTGGAAGACATTCTGGAATTGGATAAACACACTATTTAGGAGGTGTTTGTGTGCAGTAATGTATAGTGTGGAACGTATGCACAGTGGTTTTCAATTATGGTGAAATGGCACATTAAAAAATTATTCAATAATTCAACATGAATACTTTGTTTTTCTGGTTGAGTAAAGACACTATCAAGTTTATAATTCCATATTATTACCTACGAGGTACAGCATAACGTGGGTAATATGTATCGTACGATTTCCCTCATATGTTATTACATATGTCTGACCTCCTAGGATTGTCGTTTAACGATTGGCTGTTGTAAGAGTACATTTTCTCCTGATAGGCTAACGTCAGTTTATGACGTTATAAATTGACGTCAGTTTATGACGTCACTTAAAAACGTTTTCAAGACATCAATGAACAAACATTACTCCGCAGTTAAGTAAACGTAATTTTGTAAACAATGACTGGAATGTTCAGTTAGCAAGACAGTGTTACGGTAATAAACAGAATATTATATTCGTGTCCATGACAGACGATGTTTACGACACTCGTGC
>JAULBS010129726.1:0-13493 GCA_032355785.1 Symmetromphalus regularis
ATGCATTTAAGCAACAGGAAATACTAATTTTAAAGGGCCAGTTCGATTGTCGAGAAATGTCGCCTGCAGTATTCAAGGGATTGCATGACGTTGTCGAGAAATGTCGCCTGCAGTATTCAAGGGATTGCATGACGTTGTCGAGAAAAGTCGCCTGCAGTGTCCAGAAGGTTAATAATGCTTATTTGAATATTGTGCAACTCTGCTAAGAAAAAGTAAAAGTAAAGTATGTTTTATTTAACGGCGGCTCTATAGCACATTGATTTTTATCTTATTATTGGCTATTTGATGTCAATCATATGGTCATTCTGACATATTTATTTAAAGGCTACTCTTTTTGATAAGCAGCAAGGGGTCTTTTATATGCACTGTCCCATAGACAGGACCATACATACCACAGCCTTTGATGAACCAGTTGTGGTTCACTGGTTGGAAAAGAAAATAGCCTACACCGCAAATGGGTCTTCTGAGAAGGGTCAATCTGACGACCAACCGCTTCACAGGCGGATACACTACCATTTGAGCTATATCTGGTTTCAAATTTTACAAGATGCTTATCTGTATATTTGGCAGTTTGAGCTATTTTCAGTTCCAACGAGTGGTACAGAATTGGTTTATCAAAGGTCATGGTATGTGCTGGCCTGTCTGTGGGAAAGTGTGTATAAAAGACCCCTTGCTGTTTATCAGAAAGTGTAGCCTATGTGGATGCAGCAGTTTTTCTTTAAATAAATATGTCATAATGAACATATAATTGGTGTCCAATAGCCGATGATAAGATAAAAATCAATGTACTCTAGAGGCGTCGTTAAATAAAACAAACTTGACTTTATCTGTATATTTGCTTAATAATAGTTATTTGAATATTGTGCAACTATGTTATGAACCGCAGACCTAAAAGCTTTTAAGTAAAAGCATCAAAAGAACAATAAAGTGCCAACAATAAATTGTAGTTCATAAAAATTACATACATGTATCTTGGGAATGTTACAAGATGCTTATCTGTATATACCGGCATGCTTAATAATGCTTATTTGAATATATTGCAACTATGCTAGGAAATGCAGACCTAAAATCTTTGGTTTTGAAATGAGTTAAAGCATCAAAAGAACAATAAATTGTAGTTCATAAAAATTACATACATGTATCTTGGGAATGTTACAAGATTCTAATTTGATCATGGTTATACATGAATACTGTTCTTATACCCAGTGGTTTTAAACTCAATAAATAACAAAAATACAATAAGTTGCCTGTAGTAAAATGTGTATGTTGGGAATTGTAAAAGATTAAAAAAAATTTGACTTTACAAAATAAATGGTTATTTTTCGAGTATAATGAAGTTACAAATGTATGTTATGCACAACAAGAATGTCAGAACAGAATGCTATGGTTTTCTGTTGTATAATGAACATCAAAAGAACAATAAAATGGCAACAATATAGATCATATGTATATTGGGAATTTGTCATATTGCTTATACAACCCCTAAAATTGGCCGCGGCATTCGGCAATGCCGTGGAGATTGCTGTAGAGTTTTATTCTCCGCAGCACTTTTTGTTGCAGCAGATTCTTTTTTTTTTCAAGATTAATTTTTTTCTTATTATTAAAAATAAAATATACTTTATGCTAAAATTGCTGTGGTAAATGTCATGGACATTATTTCTCCACAGCATTTATTTTGTCGTGTACATTTTCTTAATTGCAGGGGTTGCTTATATATAAGTGGTTTTAAACTCAACAATAAATAACAAAAAACTCAATGACCTTGCCTTATATAAAATGTGTATGTTGGGAATTGTACAAGATTACGTGATGAACTGCAGGACTAAACATGTTTTTGAAGTGAATAATAAGTATGAAAAGAATAATAAATTACCTTTTAATGTTTCATGCAATTAACATTACATAGATAGGGCTCCCTGGAATGTTAGGTATACAATAGTGCCAGTGTATTATTTATATAGAGATTAAATAATGAGATCCCAATGAATACTGATTATTTTACAATGAGCATGCTTTCAAATGTAATTCTTTGGAGATGTTGAAGGTATTTTATAATGTTAGTACAAAGTGGTACTAAAAACACTGTTGCTTAGCTACATGTAGTTCATTGTTTGTTTACTGTAATAGACCTGGTGGATGATACACATTATTTAATTTTTTTTTTTTTTAAATGTCTTTAATGATATTTATCTATATTAATTCAGATTTGTGTTTTGTATAATGTTTTATTATTTAAAAAAAAATTTTTTTTTTTTTTAAATGAAACAAATCATTGAATATGGTCTAATGAATGCAATTTATGAATGGAAGTTGAAATAGTTCTGTCTGATCAGACATCTTGAGCTCCAAATTTAAATGGGTAAACCATGTGTGAGTTTACCCAAATTTATTACATGGATATATCCTTCACTGCCTTATAATATAAGTAATGTTATTATATATTTTTAAAAATGCAGGACAAAAGAAATGAGTAATAAATGTTAAAATAACAATAAATTACCTTTTAATGCTATATACAATCAACGTTATATAAGTAGGCTTCTAGGTAAATTGTGTTTATAACAGTAGATACCAGTAAGTGTTAATTACTAAAGGTGAAAGCAAAATAGATCTGATGTTAGCAGGTGAATTTTGACAATAGCAAAAACAACAAAGCCATTGTTGTTTCTCATTAAGATGATTTTGAGATTACGATTGATGTTTTTCAAATCGTGGCTTTTGATCCATAAGCCCTCCATTTGGTCTAACAAAGGTCATTGTAAGCACATATAAAAGATTTTGCTACCAGGCCAGAACAGAGAGGTGACCAGATGGGCAAGTTGGCATGGATCTACAATTTTGAGTGGGTCTATTCCCCGTGGTATAAGCAAAGGTGGAACGTTGGGCCTTTGGTAAAGAATATTGATATTGTAAACAGAGTCAAGAGGATTCCTGAGTACATAATATACACTACATGTACATGTATATACCCATACATAAATTGTATATTTAGCAATGATAACAAAAATACTTAATTAGCAGTTTGAAATGGGGGCTATATTTCCCATTTGGCTCAGGCCTATTGCCAACTCTGCATGGTCCTGCTTGCTACTATTCAGAAAGAGTAGCCTACTTGTATGTGGTAGATGGTTTCCTTTAAAGACCACGGGTCACAAACACTGTGTCTTTGATACTTATAACAGCTGCAGATTAAACAATGTGCTGGGGTATTATTACAAAATATGCCCTATTAGCCCAGACCCCCCAAAAAAGTAAAGTTTGTTTTATTTAACGACACCTCTAAAACACATTAATTTATATTTTATCATCGGTTATTGGACGTCATTCATATAGTCATGTTGACATATGTATTAGAGGAAAGCCGCTGCCGCCACATAGGCTACTCTTACCATTTAGCAGCAAGGGGTCAATTTTATGGACAGTCCCACAGACAGGACAGCACATACGACGGCCTTTGATGAACCAGATGTGGATCACTGATTGGAATGGAAAAATAGCCCAAACTGCAAATGAGTCCACAGAGAAGGATTGATCCCATGACCGATCGGTTCACAGGCAGACACTCTACCATTTGAGCTACATCCCGCTCCCGTCCAGACCAAAAATCACTACCTAAGACAAAGTGATATTTTAAGATACTAAAGGTGAAAGCTCTTATATATGATTTTATATATTTTATTATGATTTTTTTTTTTTTTTTTTTGGTTTGGTTTGGTTTGTTTAACGACACCACTAGAGCACATTGATTTATTTATCATCCGCTATTGGATGTCAAATATTTGGTTATTTTGACATGTAGTTAAGACTGAGCCAGTCACCAACTGGTTTTGTACCACTGTCATTAGCTTGAGAGTCCAATGTTCTACCGCTAGACCACCGAGGCTCACCAATCACTATATAGTATTCTATAGCCATGGATCAGATGAGGATGTTCATGTATCTTTGATATTTTAAGATATTATTACACACCACTCATTGATTATAGTCTGTAAGTTAATAAGATTACCAAGCACAGAGTGTGGGTTTATTAATGTATACATTAACCCATTAGTATTCATTTTGTTTGAGGCAGTCTACCTGGTAACATTTTGTGTGTAACAAGTTATCTCTGGAGGCTGTTTCACCTTATTTATTGCACTCAAATGTTGGTTCTTCGGGCTGTGTTTCTGTGTGAAAGTCTGTACGTAGCTGATGGCGGAAGGCGTGATTGTGGATGTGTGTTGGAAATATTACCAGTCTTGACATTTTATTACTGCCCTGAAGTCATACAAATGTAGAAGAAGAATTTTCTTTCAGAAAGTAGAAAGTTGGTCTTGTTAATACATGTACATGTATGTGGGTGTAATTTTATTTTGTTAGTGTTGTTATTATTATCTTTTGTTATTATTATCGTTTGTTATTATCTTTTGTTGTTATTATGATTATCATTTGTTATTATTATCTTTTGTTATTATTATTCAAGGCCATACCCTCCGGGGGTGGGGGGAGCAGAGGTAGCAATTACCCCCCTTAAAATATCACCTTTTTTTCTACAGATAATAGCATTCACATCTCAGGGTTTAATTTGTATAGAGTAATTTTTAAAAAATAGAAAGTAGTGCCACCCTCCCCCCACCCCAGATTTTGAGCAGGGTATGACCCTGCTATTAGTAGTTTTTTAAATTTTATTTTTATTTATATTTATCTTCCCAGAACTTATGGCAATGTCAGGGTTGTCTTAAAATATTGATATCTTATATAAATAAATATAATAAAAGAATAATATAATAATATAAGACTTTTCATAGTTGTTGCTAAATTATTAATAAATTGTCATGTTAATATTGGTAAACGTAACTGTCCATTTTAATCAGTAACTAATGATAATATTCCCCACAACCCTACCAATTCCTTAGTGAATTGAATTTGCATAATATCAACCCAAATTCATTTTGCATTAAAGTCTCTTGTGACTGGTAACCATTAAAGGTCATGTTAATTAATACTGGCAAACTTTCTGTCACTGGTAAATTTCCAAATTATAAAGGCAAAATAAAATTGGTGGCCCATGAGACTGGTGGTCTGAACTCCCATCCCCACCCTCTGGTTCATTTTTGAAGATCTTCAGTGTGCACAATTGATTGCATAATCTTGAATGTAAAAATTAAATTTCTTAAAGAGCCCATTTGCTTCACACCAATCCAACAAGACTTCAGTGTAAAATAAATAAATAGTTAAAGACATTGTCTTACACATGGTGTGAAAAATTAGAGATACATGTATTGATGATTTTATGAGTTCCAGCCAACTGAACACCCGATTTGGTCATTTTAAAACAGTAAATTGTCAACAGTCCAACAATCCTATCCATTTGGAAATATCAGGTGTGCATTGCTCCCCTGAAAATCATTACAGGTGGGAATTTTCAAATGAGGAGAGCATTTCTGTAGATTTTCAGATTTAAGTGGATAAAACAAAATGATGAAAGGTGAGTACATAAATATAATTTTCTATTTTTGGGTGAGTATCAGACAAGTAAACAATCACTCACCAATAATAGAGAATCATGGTTCATTTTTTTTTTTTAGCCAAATTCAAACAACTGCTATACCCTTTTAAAACCATGTTTTCTTCAATTTTATTTCTTAATTATTTTATTTTTTTAATTTTGTTATCAACAGATCTGTCAAATGTGCAAAATGTGATATCTCTTAGCAAGATTGTCAAAGCAAAAGAAAACATTTTATTCCTTATCGATTTGCAGCATTTCGTTTAATTTGTAAGAATAAACCAAATGGTTTGAAACCAATTTTATTACTGTCATATTGTAATCCAATATTTCATTCTAAAAATATTTGTGTATAAAAAATTCTTGAGATTTGTTTACTTAGTGTATTGACTTGTGGAAAATTTCATTTCTGCTGAACAAGAAAAACAAACTGATTGTTTTTTTACATGGCGATAAAGCTAACTTTGATGATTGGAGCTTGTCTGTTATGGTAATAGGACAACTGCAGAGTGGTGCAACATTTTCAAAAGGAAAGGAATGTTTATATAACAACATCCCAGCACATTGCAGCCCTTTAAATTGATAAAGTAAAGTTTGTTTTATTTACCGATGTCTCTAGAACACATTGATTTATATCTTATCATTGGCTATTGGACGTCAATCACATGGTCATTTTGACATATGTATTTAGAGGAAACCCACTGCCGCCACATAGGCTACTCTTTGCGATAAGCAGCAAGGGATCTTTTATATGCACCATCCCACAGACAGGACAACACATACCACGGCCTTTGATGAACCAGTTGTGGACCTCTGGTTAGAACGGAAAATAGCCCAAACAGCAAATGGGTGCACTGAGAAGGATCGATCCGATGACCGACCGGTTCACAGGTGGATACTCTACTGTTTGAGCTAGATCCCGGTCCACTTTAAATTAAGACAAATTTATTATGGCCCTTAATTACCACTGTTAAATTGTTTTGATTCTTCTTCTTGTTTTTTTGTTTGTTAAAGACACTACTAGAGAACATTGATTTGTTAATCATCGTCTATTGGATGTCAAACATTTGATTATTTTGACACCTTGTCGTCAAGTGTCTCCAATGGGTTTTGAACCACTGTTTAAAGTTGGCTTTTTAAATTTGTGGTGTATGAGTGAAATTATCAATAAACAATAGCAAAAAAAATTTTTAATACTTTTTTGAAATAAAGTGTCTCTAACAGGTTTTAAAACCACTGTCTTCAGCTTTAGAGACCGATATTCTAAGATTTATCAGGGCACTTAATTACCATAGCTAAATTGTTTTGCTATGACATATGATGGCGATTTTAAGAAAATGAGCCTACAATGGTTTTATGTTGTAGCAAACAGCAGTACATTTCCTCAAACTTATTGCACAGCAGGTTTTAAAGTGGCATTGCCTGTTGCAGTGCAATTTTGAAGGTTGACATTGCTTAATTAGTGACTGTTGTTAAATATGTACAGTCAACTCTCGTTATAACGCCCATGTTGGTGCTATACAGGTCTTGCCGTTAAAACGAATATGCTGTTGTATCGATAGTGCAGTTATCAAGAGAAGTTATCTCTCATTGGTTGCATACATGTATTTATTTTACTAATTTGGTCACTAACATGCGCAATCAACCATAGCTAATCTGGTGTAAACCAGTCAACAGCTGCCCATCAAAAAGGTTCTTTAAAGGTGATGAAGTCACAGTTATTTGTCTAAATGATCTTACCAGTTACAAGTTAAACTCTGGTGAAATGTGTTTAGTAATTTGCAGTGCTGTGTAAAGATCACACAATACTTAAAATGGACTGCCGGTACCAGAACTCGAATATTCCGTACTAACGATCAGATTAACACTGAAACAGGTTGGTTCCCAGTAAAAGTTTGCCGGTACACGAATATTCCGTTATAATGAATGCCACTATAACGAGGGTTGACTGTACTTTGCTAAATTTATTAACAGCCGGTAGTTGTTTTGGTCATCTCTTGTTAGTGTTATATACTCAATCAAAAAAGATTTTGTTTCATGGGTAATCACAGTAATGGTCCATTGGCAGCAAACACATAAAAAACTTGTGATATTACTGCACACGCACACACCTCCTCCTAAATTGTGTGGCTATCTAATTCCAGAATTTCTGCTATGAATGTCATCTGGTTAATGAAATAAATGAATATTGATTACGTACACATTTTCTTTGTTGGTTGAGTATATAATTTTAATAAGTATGATCACAGATGAGTTTTTAATATCGTAGCTGTTAGAGGCTGGCTCACACTTGAATACGTGTCAAAATTACCAAATGTTTGACATCCAATAGCTGATGATTAATAAATAATAAATCAATGTGCTCTAGTGGTGTGATTAAACAAAAATATTAATAATAATCTTAACACTGATTGTATAAAATTTTATCATGATACATATAAAAATTATATAATGGTATTTTCTTTTTCAACTTTACCAAAATGGACTTTGGACCCAAATTAACTTGCTGAACATATTTGGTATTGGGGAAAAAAAATAATTAGTATATATTGTTTTGTTGATTTGAATTAGTCTGTGAGTAGACTTTCAGTAGTAGAACATCAGACTCTCAAGCTGAAGACCATAGATCAAAACCCATCCAAGGCTGGCACACACGAGACTGTGTCAAAATTTCCAAGTGTTTGATGTCAAATAGCTAGTGATTAATAAATCAATGTGCTCTAGTGGTGTCGTTAAACAAACAAAAATAATAAAATAACTGTATGTGTAACTGGTATGAACTGATTTTCTAATGTTAAATTTATAAACTGTTATTTGTAATATATAGTTTAGAGAGGAAACCTGCTGCCATATAGTCTACACCATTTGATTTTGATTTTTTAAATTATTTTAATTAAAAATCATTTATAATTTCTTGCTAGGTATATTCATTTTAGCATTTTTGTCCAATGTGTTTCTAATTATCCGAGTTTGTTTAGTAGATTAAAATGTATTTTACACCTAACACCAAAAGGCATACTTGTGTCCTTCAGTGCATGTTAAATATTATTCAGGTTATTCCCGCCATGATTTACGACTTCCTAGTCTACTCTGCAGTCTTACAGCAGTGTTTATGATGGTCATCATGTGGTGCATCCTGTTTGTAATGTCTGCATTTGCATGTTAAAATTATTTTAATATGTTTTTATATCATTGTTTGTTGTCTTGTACAGCAGACTTACTGCAAATGCTGTTTTAGATGTCTGTATTTGCACCATTATAGCTTCTTGTTTTATTGTTTTGGGATTTTTTTATATTCTTTTGAAACTTTTGATCTTTTAAATTTATTTTATTCTTTTTCCTTATTAGAACCTGGCAATTCCAAGGTTGATGCTAATGAAATAACAATTCACTTTTTTTTTCATTTCTTTTCATTTTAAATTATGTGGGGTTTTTTTTTTTTAGGTATAAATATTTTATATACATGTACGTGTTTGCTATTGGAGATCTTTTTTTTATTTATTTATTTATTTTATGTTTTTTGTTAATAAATATTTATTTATTACCCCAGAGAAATGATTGTATCAGGGTCTAGTGCAACAATTCAGTACATCAGTGACCAGCACTCTTCAGTATTACTTAACGTTTTAATTAGTCATTTTGAATCTTCAAATTATTTGTTATTTAAAAATTAGTAATAATTGAAAAAGTACAAAAATTAAAAAATATATCTGTTAGTTTGTGCAGATCATCAAAGAAAAGCGGTGTACAAAGTTTCAGGGTTATATGTTCAAAACTGTACAAGGAAACAGACTGTAAAAAAAAAAGTTACAAATTGGTATTAGAAAAAAAGTAGATCTGCCTCAGTTAGTCAAGCAGTTGCCTGAGGGACTTCAGTTGTAGGATCAAACTCCCTCGGTTTTTCAAAAAAAAAAAAAATTCCTATTCCAATCAATGCATCCCGACTGGTATGTGCTGTCCTGTTTATGGAAAAGCACATATAAAAGATCTCTTGCTGTTAATGGAAAAATGTAGCAGGAAAAGTAAAGTTTGTTTTATTTAACACCTCTAGAGCACATCGATTTTTATCTGATGATTGGACGTCATACATATGGTCATTCTGACATATGTCTTAAGAGGAAACCCGCTGCCACCACATAGGCTACTCCTGATAAGCAGCAAGTGATCTTTTATATGCATCATCCCACAGATAGGAGAGCACACATCACGGCCTTTGATAAACCAGTTGTGGACCATTGGTTGGAACGGAAAATAGCCCAAACAGCAAATGGGTACACTGAGAAGGATCGATCCAACAACTGACTGTTGAGCTAGATCCCACTCCAAAATATAGCAGATTACCTCTAAAGACTTTGTGTCAGAATTACAGATGTTTGACATCTAGTAGCTGATGATTAATACTAGTAAATTAATGTACTCTAGTGGTATCATTAAATAAAATACAAACTTTGATAGACAATCTCTACTGATAATCTTAGAAGTTTGTAGTTGGTTTGTTTTATGTTTTTGTGTGTGTTTTTTAAACGACACCACTAGAGCACATTAATTTATCAATCATACATGTAGGTTATTGGATGTCAAACATATGGTTATTTTGACATGTAGTCAAGTGTGAGCCAGCCTCCAACAGGTTTTGAACCACTGTTTAAAGTTGGATTTTTAAATTTGTGTTGTATAAGTAAAATTACCAACGAACAACAATTTTTTTAAATACTTTTTTGAAATAATGTGATTGCAAAATCATATGATAACATTCTTAATATAATTTTATTATATTAATTTTTGTAAGAAAATGTTTTTGTTCCAACTAAATTTTATCTGGGATATTTTGCCATCATAATTCACACTCACCATCAGAGCTGTAGAAATTCCTGGAAGCTTGTGTTCATAAAGTACATGACATGTTCTGAGTCGTCAGCACTCGCCAGGTAAATCCTTGTGACAGGTGTGTCACTCAGGTAAGGTAATAAAGCTCAGGTAAGGTAGTAAAGCTTACCTCAGTCTACATCAGTCCTGCACTGTCTCCTGCAATGTGTTAAACATGTACACACCACAAGACGATGACGGCCTCATCAATTAAGAGTCCTTCCGCCTGTCATCTTTGCTCAGACCGGTGTTTTAAACAGCAAGCATGACTGGTCCACACATTTCACAGTTGCATTAATGTGCCCAAGTCAACAAGTCAGAGAAATAAATAATTGAAGCCTTTGGCTATTGTTTGCCTCGAAAGAATTTATTTGCCTGTTAATAATGCTTAGGCTGGAACGCTGCATTGCTGCATTATAGTCTCAGAAAGCATTCGGCTGTATATCATAAGCTGCTTTTTGCCCGATTACTCTTTTTGTTGCACCTCCTTTGGCTGCTGATGTGTGGGGATGCTGAATCATTCAGTGTTCACAAGTGCTGAAGATCATTAATTTTCACTTACTTTTTGATGCATTTGTGTCGCCTTTGTGTCATATCGACTTTCTGTACGATTGTGATAAAAATTCTTTTATAATAAATATTGATATAGCAAATTAATGTTTGTAAAGAACAAGTTGGTTGACAATGATTATGCGTGGTATAGAATATTATATTTAAAATGGCAGTAATACTTGATTATGGTTTGTTGTTTAGAATATTGTATCCAAAATGGCAGGAGTACACTGTAAAATGAATTATGGTTATGCTGAATATTGATATAGCAAATTAATGTTTGTAAAGAACAAGTTGGTTGACATTGATTATGCATGATATAGAATATTGTATCCAAAATGGCAGCAGTATATTGTAAAATGAATTATGGTTATACTGAATACTGATATAGCAAATTAATGCTTTTAAAGAACAAGTTGGTTGATGATAATTATTTGTAGTTTAGAATATTGCATTTAAAATAGTTGTAATACTTGACTATTGTGTGTAGTGTAGAATAATGTATCCAAAATGACAGCAGTACGTTTTGTAATGATCTGTGGTTATACTGTTAAAGGAAATAAATGCTTTTAAAGAACAAATTGGTTGATGATGATATAATACAGAATATTGTATTCAAAATGGCAGTAATACTTGATTTTAGTACGTAGTATAGAATACTGTATCCAAAATGGCAGTGGTACATTTTGTAATGATCTGTGGTTATGCTAAATACTGATAAAAGAAATTAATGCTTTTAAAAACAAGTTGGTTGATGATGATATATAGTACAGAATATTGTATTTAAAATGGCAAGAGAACTTAAAGATAATATGTAATATAGAATATTATATTCAAAATGGTAGAAACACATCCTGTAATGAACAATGAATGAACAGCAGTATTGCTAGATTTATGCTCTTATGTATAAAGTGTAAGTTGGTTGTGAAAGGTTGTGATGTTTTAAACTACCAACTAAAACAAAAATGAAGTCTGTTAGTGGGTGTTTGATGAAACATTCAGAATGAAGCTTTTTTAATATGGCTCATATTAAGGTTCATATTAAATTTTCAAAAATGTGTATATTACACATTTTGAAAGTAATTCTAAATTGTCATACTGTATATTGTCATATAGTATATTGAGTTCTACTAGGAATATGTTCTAATGAAAGAAATGTTCATGGATACAAGGTCCTACAGAACTATTATTCTAGGAATGAGGTTCCTGCTCCAATTTTAGTGAGGTCCCAGTTTTCTTTTCCACTTGAAATTATATTTGACCTTGAGTAATTTATGCATATAACATACCACTGCTGACACCATACCCCACTTGTTTAGTGCATAGAAGAAGAGTAACGTGTATTTAAATACACTCCAGTACATTGTGTATTTATCAGCTGTCAAACGTAAATTAATCTGCTGCCAGATAAGCTTCTCTCTTTTTTTTATTACAGTAAAGTGTCAGCAGCAGACATTCCTACAACATATGCTAATCTTCATTAAAGGAAACCTGCTGCCACATGAACAATTCTTTTTTTATTATTAACTGCAATAGACATTCTCATAGACTGGATTTATTTGTATATCAGTCATGGAGTTTTGTTTGGAACAGGCAGACTTGTTTGTTTATAAACAGTTTGCTTGCTTATACTGAATGAAAGGTTCAAGGATTCCCTGTGAGTATAACTGGCCCCAGTAGCAGCACAGTGTTAGACTCACAGTTTGTAGTTACTGGGATTTTTAATCTCATTTTAGGCTCCAACCCATAGTAAAAGTAAAGTAAAGTTTGTTTTATTTAATGACGCCTCTAGTGCACATTGATTTTTATCTTATCATCGGCTATTGGACGTCAATCATATGGTCATTTTGTCATATGTATTTAGAAGAAACCCGCTGCCGTCACATAGGTTACTCTTTCCGATAAGCAGCAAGGGGTCTTTTATATGCACCGTCCCACAGACAGTACAGAACATACCACGGCCTTTGATGAACCAGTTGTGGCCCACTGGCTGGAAAGGAAAATAACCAAAAATGCAAATGGGTCTACTACGAAGCATCGTTCCGTCGACCGACCGGTCCACAGGCGGACATGCTACCGTTTGAACGGCATCCAGCTCCCTACGTATAAAAAATAATTTTAAGAAATATTCCTCTTTTTTTTTGTTCTGTATACAATTCAGGATTTATGAACCATGGTCTATAATAGCGCCAATTCAGTGACTAAAAGTGATAAACAACTGCATATTCATTGATTGCTGCAAAGAAAATAGTATAATTAACTCCACACAGTCAAAAGTTTAACATTGCGCGCACAAATAATAATGGTGTGCGACCATACAAATGAGAGTTATTTCCCATGTTGAATCGGGTAAACAAGGCCATTACGTATTTATTGTAAGTATACTAGAAGATTGCTGTAATGTATAGTATTTTGTTGTTTAAAGCTAATTCACGGAGTGCTGTATATTTAAACATAAACTGTTTGGGAGGACTGCCACCATGTCTAACAAAGAACCACTGGTATAGTCTCTCTCTCTCTCTCTCTCTGTCTGTCTCTCTCTCTCTCTCTCTCTCTCTCTCTCTCTCTCTCTCTCTCTCTCTCTCTC
>JAULBS010129748.1:0-13491 GCA_032355785.1 Symmetromphalus regularis
ATATGTTATTTAACTATTTAAAATTATTTATATATAAAAAATTATTTCGATGTTGTATTTTGTCAAAACAACGAACTTTGATTTTTTGTTTAACGACCCCCCCCCCCCCACCGGCACAAAAATCCAACAAAAAAACCGAACTTAACCTTGCTCATAAAGACACAGTTTTAAACTTGATCAAAAGGTTACACAATAATAACCAGTTTAAACAAATATATTGCACTGTAATATCAATGTGTTGATAGGGACGCTAAAATACTATCTAAAATAATATAGCATGTGGTTACAATGTCAAGTCTTCGTGTGATTATATATCAAGTTGTTGATAGGACGTAACAGAATTAAATTGACTTCTCTCGTGGTATCTCACTTCCCATGATAAGGACGCTGTATTTTCTCACACACAAGAGAGTTCTGTATTTGCCTTAACCCTGAGATTAATTACTAATCATAGAAATATGATAATAAATTAATCGTAGTTCGTGTTACAGTTGCATACCACTTGTAACGAATGCTGTGAGAAATGTAACCACCATATGTTGATACTTGATAGAAAACTCAACTATAAAGAGTGGCTTGACTCGACGTGAAGCATGTTTGATGCGTGCTCACATCGAGTTTGGTTCGGGCAGGCACGCCACTGGCCCAATGTCTTTAGACAACGGCACTGGGACCGGGGAGAATACAAAAACCATTAAATGAAGGTTTATTTATATCAGCATAAGCGTATAGATATATAGGGTGTCTCAAAGGTATCGCACCATAGTTTTAGTGGGGTTTGTTTTAAAATTTTATTTAATATATTTTTTGTTCTTTTCAGACTTATTATGGATTCAAAACAAACAAAAGACCTCAAAGTTCATGCATTAACCGAGTTCAAAAGTCGAAGGACAACAGTTTGAACATTCATTGTAATTTAATAAATATTCCCCTTTGATGTGGAACTTTTGCGACACCCTGTATATCTATACAGTAGCTGAACCAGAGGGGGGTCTATGGGTCCGGACCCTCTCCTTTATCGTATTTTTAAATTTTAAAATATATTTTCTGAGTGGAAGGACGTGAAAATTAAAAAAAAAATTCCAGTCCTGGTCACCTATCACATTTGGACACACACACACACCCGCCCCCTCCTTTCAGATTCCTGCCTCCGCGTCTGCTATATAGTTATAAGCTTATACAAGGTATGTTTTGAAAACGCAGGCGTGGTTCATGGAATATCATCGGTTTCTGTGACCTTACTAGATAAATCAATGACTTCGTGATTTTCTAATCCTTTGTTTACAAAACAAAAACGGCTGGTTATGACAAGGATTAAAACCACGCTTGTTTACGATAGTCTGTGTTTTCATAACGTCTATACAGGTGCGGGTGCAGGATTTCTGAAAGGGTGGGGTTCAAATGCAGATTTTTGAAAGGGAGGATCCAAATGTGATGAGTGAATAGGACTGGGGGAAAAAAGGTTAATTTTCACGTCCTTCCACTCGGAAAATGGTATTTTAAAAAAATGCGAGAAAAGGCGGGGTCCAGACCATCTGGGCCTGCAACTGTGTGTACATACAATTAACTGACAATACAAATGTGACGCCTCATATTAAATCAAGTCTTGAACAGAGAAATTATGTTTTAGTTATCCATATAATTAAGATCTATGTTCACTGAGCAATAAGTTGTGTTTAAGAGTTTGTAACATATAGGATTTCCATTGGTTTGGTTTGTTTAACGACACAACTAGAGCACATTAATGTATTAATCATCGCCTATTGGATGTCAAACATTTGATTATTTTGACACATAGTCAAGTGTGAGACAGCCTCCAACGAGTTTTGAACTACTGTCATCAGCTTGAAAGTCCAACAGTCTGCCGCTGGACCACATAGGCTCAAATATATATATACCTGTCTTAAGCATTCACCGTGGACCAACCTCCGCGGAGCAGTGGTTAAGCTATCGGACTCGAGGCTGGTAGGTAGTGAGATCAAATCTCAGTCTAGCATTGGGATTTTTAATCTCAGTATTGACTCCAACTTAGAGGGAGTGTTCCGCAAGGCTCAGTGGGTAGGTGTACACCACATACATCGACAAAGGCCGATAGTGCATATAATAGATCCCTAGCTCTTTATCGATAGGATTAGCGGCAGCGGGTTTCGTCTCTCCTACTAACACTAACCTTTGTCCTGCACAGGAACCTGAGTAGTGTGCCCAGGACAGCGTGCTTGAACCGTAATTGGATATAAACACGAAAATAAATACAACCAATCAGTCACCGATGGATTACCAAATAAATTACAGAATTCGAACCATTCTTGACCATTGTGCCCTTACAATTGCATCGACGAAGCCAATACAGATAATCAACAGATATTAATTACTTATAGGCCAGCCATTTCGAGTGGGTTTGGGTGAGTAGGTGAATAGGATCTTACAAAGAACAAAATAATCCGGTTAACTTATTTTCTTTTAATCTGTAATATTACTAATATTCCCGATAACCTTCAATATTTAGTATTGATATTAACATTATGGAAACATTATTTTATGTATGTGGGACATTTTCTTAATGTATGGATTTATGAAATGTAATACTTATATTAATTAATTTTTAAAACAACATCAAACGAAATTGGTTTTCTTTTCAAAAACTGTCTCATTTTATAATTTTCATTACATTTTGTGATAAGATTATATAAGTAGGTAGATATATTAATAAAAAATGTTTTAAACAGTATTTAGATATATTGATACTTATTTATTTAAACTTTATTTTCTCTGCAGGGAAGCATCAGAACAAAGTATTATACATATATATATATTTTTTTTTTTACAATATCTGTATTAAATTTACCAAAAAAAAACATTATATTAATTTTCATTTTTTAACCTAAAAAACGTTGCTCTCACTGATTGATTGCAACGTATATAGTTTGAAATGTTTTACAAAAATTGAAAAGGTACTATTTGAGTTTGATAAAAGATTGATTGCTTACCGTTATGAGTCAAATATCTATCTAGCTGTATTTATTTACTATTTGTCTCCAATTTCTCTGTCTATCTGTAATATCCCAACAATAAGGTCTTCATCATTTTTGTTGTTAAAGATTTCGAACACTAAACTTTAAAAAGAACAAAATTCAAATATCAATGTTGACATAAGCATATGTCTGTGTCTCTGTCTGTGTTTCTGAATGTGTGTCTATTTATATGTATGTATGTATGTATGTATGTATGTACGTATGTACGTATGTATGTATATATGTATGTATGTATGTATGTATGTATGTACGTACGTACGTACGTACGTACTTACCTACCTACCTACCTACCTACCTACCTATATATCTCTCTATCTATCTATCTATCTATCAGTATGTCTGTAAGTCTGTGTCTATCTATTCTTCTTTCTATGTCTTTCGAAATAAGTTTTGAAAGTTTAGACTTACCTGAGTTCACGAGGAGAATAAGTCCAACCCATAACATGTGATAGAAATTCTTCATACTTTGTTGGACTATAATTTATCTTTACTGTCACACTCCACTTTCCTTGCCAAAATGGACGAATTTACTAAAAGTCAACTTTTAAATGTCCCACAGCACCTCCGCGGTGCGTCTCGTTTCAAAACCTTTTACTTCCAATTGCTATTCTTAATATTAATACGCCGACGATAATTCTTCATTTCCGGCAGAGCACCGCTCGATCTTCGTTTGGCTGCTTCCCACGCGCACTCTTGTGTGTTTGGAGCAAGAGATTGATACGCGTGTAATTGTTTCGCCACCAGTTTAGCAAACCACAGAGAAGTAGATTGGCTGAAACAGTAGGACATAGGTAGAAAACCAGTGAAACGTCAGCAAGGGATGATGGGTAATACCGTAATGTCAAATAATTAATTAGTGCCGATTTACAACGTTGGGATATTTTGTAGAAAGCGGAAATTTGGCTTTAAAATGGGCCAGCTTGTCCTATCACAGTGTAATAATCTTGACATAAAAGGTCGTTTAAGCAATCCAGCTACCCAAGGGGTAAGACAAGTAATTTTTACTTGTTGATCAACTGTTCTTTTATTGCAGTCAACGACGTAAGCGACTCTTTGTTTGACGTAAAGCGACAAAAACTGGGCGCGGGAAAGTGGTTCGCTCTGATTGGATTACAAGGGGCCCACAACAGCCAAACATTTGACAGAATGGCAATTTAGGATTTAATTAATATAATAGCCAGAGATCGATGTGCGCGCATGACGTTCATGTCGAGTTAGTTGACAAAGATGGCGTGAGTGTAGAAGTGGCCATTGCTATCCAAATATGAACAATGATAGGACAAATTATATTGAATAGTACAAACAGGAAAGTCGCATTCTGTAGTTTCTACTCATTAACAGAAGTGAGAGTCAAGGATTTAGATAATGAATTAAAGTCACATTCTGTAGTTTCTATTCATTTAGAGTAGTGATAGTTAAAGATTTAGATAATGAATTAAAGTCACATTCTGAAGTTTCTATTCATTTAGAGTAGTGATAGTTAAAGATTTAGATAATAAATTAAAGGTGCATACTGTAGTTTCTATTCATTTAGAGTAGTGATAGTTAAAGGTTTAGATAATAAATTAAAGGTGCATACTGTAGTTTCTATTCATTTAGAGTAGTGATAGTTAAAGATTTAGATAATGAATTAAAGGTGCATACTTATAGTTCACAGAAAGATTTAGTTATTTTAACGTTCGTTTTTAGTATAAATTAAAACGACTTCATTCATTATAGAGTTAATAGTTAGTACAAAATACAGTGATTGGTGAAGAACTAAAGTTATTATTACTGTTGTATTTTGAGTTAAAATTATAAGGCAAGAAACTAAACCGGAAAATTACCCATATACTGGATTACTTTATTTTTGAAGAGGTTTGCATATTAATTCCTTAGCATTTTGATTGTTTGATAAAGTATCTTTGTTTCAAGATACTTGCAACACTATATAATACGAATACGTTTGTCTTTTATATAATACTACTATTTTTACCAAATTAATATCACCTTATTTTCATTAATTTATGAATGAATGAATGAATGAATGAATGAATAAACCAACGAATGAAACAGAAGAAAGAAAGGAAAGAATGAAGAAATTAGTGAATTCAAATCCGACAAGTAATATATAACTAAAAATGGCTAGTATGTCGACGAGAAATTGAAACCTGCATTATTTTTTTTTTAACATAAACTCAGGAAGAATGACAACAAAATATATTAAAGTAAACAAAACTAATCTGGTATTAAACCAGTCCATATTCATAAATATTTAAGTCTTAACATCTAGATAGCTAAGTTGTTCAACGACCCCCCAAACACAAAAACATTGGCTACTGGGGGTCAACGAATATGTTTTTAAAGTTTTATTACAGTATTTTATATATTTATATGCTAAATTTGTTTGATTATAGCTAAAAATTAATTTTATACAAATAGTAACAGCACGTGTTTCGAAATCAGAGAGTGTGTATTTAAACTAAGCGCCAACATGTTAACATTGCCACATACCTCCACCCACACTTGTAGAGTGATAATAACTAACAAGATATAACATTACTATTTAATATCCGTCTCGCGCTGCTGTTTTCCTCAAGTGTGCAATAATCTATAGAATATCACACATCTCGTGCTTATAAATAGCCATTCTTGTGTTTGTTTTCATGCGTAAGTACGTGCAAAAGCGTAAATCCATTCCTGAAAGTGGGGGAGGGGCAAAGGAACATCTCCCATGTCCAAAAGGGCGGATGGGCCATCCCGTTGTCCCCCCCCCCATCCCCCACCAACTCCCATCCCACCAGGTTTGGCGCCATTATAGACCTCTTTTGTACTTCATTATATTTGCGCTAAGACGATATGGTTAAGTGTCACATTTATTCAGTGAAGAAAAATGCTGGTAAAGATTATTATTTAGGCATTTTAATGTCAGTTTTTAGAAGCAAAAAGTGGGGGCTATTTATATAGGCGTCCCCCCCCCCCCACCATCCGGGATGTACGCCCATGTGTACGTTCGTTCATTCATCCAGTGTTATTTAATTGTTAATTTAACGGCAGACACTTTTTATATTCTTTAATGTACATATATAGATGTGGGTAGGTGCGTTTGTGGGGGCGTGCGTGTGTGTATATATGTATGTGCGTGCATTTTTGTGTGTGCAAGGCACAAAATAACTGGTGTCGCATCGCAATTTGCGAAGGGAAATAAACGAACAGCGAGTCAAAATTATCTGTTCAAAGCAAAATTCGAAACACCACTTTTTCTCTGAACCAATGCTACCTGATACGCATCTGTCGATGTCAAAGCATCTCACACACATATTCCTATGTATAATCCCTGATCACAGTTTGAGTTCGGTAATGTACTCTCACAAAGCTGGTTAGCAATTTGCTAGTAAAGTGAAAAACATTATTTTGTGCCTTGGTGTGTGTGTGTGTGTGTGTGTGTGTGTGTGTGTGTGTGTGTGTGTGTGTGTGTGTGTGTGTGTGTGTGTGTGTGTGCACAAACGAGTAGTATGTGTACACACAAACGAGTAGTCAAAAACTGTATTGAATAAAAGATGGTTGTAATCTTTTTCAAAATGACAAGAAAGTCATATATTATACTGAGATTAAATCCTTTAGAATTGAGAATATGTAAAACCTTCTTTAAATCGGTACATCTTAAGTGTAAATGCATGTCAGAAATGGATTTATCGACCAAAATATATATGCGATTATATGCATGACACAGTTTATTTGGATATTGATATTAGGTTCGTCTAAATAAATATTTAAATTGGAGCAATGGCGGCTCTTTGAGCAAATATATTTTTGTAATATGTGGCGTACCTAACATAAGTGACTAAGTGGGTTTGTTTTTATCACCAAATTCCAGCTGTACTTTGTTTCCTGATACTTGCTATAGAGAAAAGTTAATTCCTATATTAAATTAAGCATATATACATACTATCTTTTACATAATGCATGTTATGTCTCATTAAATGTTAGAAATGGATTTGTCTACCTCACAAACATATACTTACATATATTACATATTTTATTTGGATAATATTAAGGTTTTGAATTGATATTAGGTTTACCTAATTAAATATTCAAAATGGCGGCTCTGGTGGACATCTGAGTAACTTCACAAAGAACCATCAAAGTGAGGGTGTGTTTTTTTTTTTTTGTGTTTTTTTTTTTTTTTATGATATAAGAAAGAAACAAAAATGTTCAACTGTTTGAAATCACGCCAATCCGATTTTACAATTCCCACGTAAATCTGGTTCGTAATTATGAACCAACACTAAACAGAGTTCAAAGAACTTTTATCTCATCATAGTTTAGTCCTGTAGATGTTAGAAAGATACCCATACATCAGCCGTACTTGAAGAAAAAGAAAAAGAAATAGAAGAAAAAGAAGAAGAAACAGAAGAAGAAAAAGAAGAAGAAATAGAGGAAAAAAGAAGACAAAGAAGACGAATAAATAGAAGAAGAAATAGATGAAAAAAGAAGACAAAACGAATAATAGAAGAAAAAGAAGAAGAAGAAAAAGAAGAAGAAATAAAAGAAAAAGAAGATGAAGAAGAAATAGAAGAAAAAGAAGACGAAGTAGACAAATAAATAGAAGAAGAAGACGAAGATGAATAATAGAAGAAACAGAAGAAGAAGAAATAGAAGAAGAAAATAACACAAAGTAGACGAATAATAGAAAAAAGAAGAAGAAACAGAAGAAGAAGACGGAGAGAAAGAAGACAAAGAAGAAATAGAAGAAGAAGACGAAGAAGAAGAAACAGAAGAAGAAGAAAACGAAGAAGAAGAAGAAATAGAGAAAAAAGAAGACGAATAAATAGAAGAACATATAGAGGAAAAAAGAAGACAAAGAAAACTAATAATAGAAGAAAAAGAAGAAGAAAAAAGAAGAAGAAAAAGAAGAAGACAAATAAATAAAAGAAAAAGATGAAGACTAATAATAGAAGAAAAAGAAGAAGAAACAGAAAAAAAAGAAAAAGAAATAGAAGAAAAAATAACACAAAGTAGACGAATAATAGAAAAAAAGAAGAAGAAACAGAAGAAGAAGACGAAGAAAAAGAAGATGAAGAAAAAGAAGAAGACAAAGAAGAAATAGAAGAAAAGAAGAAGAAACAGAGGAAGAAGAAAACGAAGAAGAACTAGAGGAAAAAAGAAGACGAAGAAATAGAGGGGAAAAGAAGACAAAGAAAACGAATAATAGAAGAAGAAAGAAATAGAAGAAAAGAAAAAGAGAAGACGAAGTAGATGAATAAAAGAAGAAATAGAAGAAAAAATAACACAAAGTAGACGAATAATAGAAAAAATGAAGAAGAAACAGAAGATGAAGACGAAGAAAAAGAAGAAGAAAAAGATGAAATAGAAGAAGAAGAAGAAGAAACAGAAGAAAAAAGAAGACGAAACAGAAGAAAAAG
The DNA here is from genome assembly GCA_032355785.1 of Symmetromphalus regularis. Taxonomy (NCBI): domain Eukaryota; kingdom Metazoa; phylum Mollusca; class Gastropoda; order Neomphalida; family Neomphalidae; genus Symmetromphalus; species Symmetromphalus regularis. The sequence goes on from JAULBS010129748.1 coordinate 8,438, forward strand.
AAGAAGAAGCAGAAGACGAAGCAGATGAATAATCATAGAAATAGAAGATGAAAAGACAAAGTTGACGAATAATAGAAGAAACAGAAGAAGATGAAGAAAACGAAGAAGACGAAAAAGAAATAAAAGAAAAAAAACGAAGTAGACGAATAAATAGAAGAAAAAGAAGAAGAAACACAAGAAGAAGAAATAGAAGAGAAAAAGAAGAAGACGACGACGAAGAAGGATAAATATTCAAAATGGCGGCTCTGGTGGCCTTCTGAGTAACTTCACAAAGTGCCATAAAAGAGAGGGGTTTTTTTTTTGAGGTGGTGGGGTGGGGTTGGAGTTTTTTGTTCTTTTGTAAGATATAATACACCTTAAGCGCATAGTCCCACAGACCCTTGACCTAAATAATTTGCAAACAAAGTACTAATTTTAAATATAGACATTTGATTTGTCCTTAACAACTACTTACAATAAACACCGCATGTCGCTTATTATCAATGTTCTTAAAATAATAATGAATTATGGTCATGGACAAATAAATCGAGAAAAAAATAACGGCTTTTTAAGATGTGAGGTATATATTTCGAGTCATGTGACAGGTATTCCCCCAATTCTCTTTTGGGACGAACTCTACCTGAAACGAGGCCGTTCAATCGGGAACATCCGACGGCGGAAATGGTTTCACCGAAAACATACGAGAAGTTCTGATAATGAAAATTCAAAATTTTAAATATGAAAAAAATCGATCGACTCGACATGGAATTCCCTCTACCATTGTTCAGTTAAAACGTCTTGTATGCTATGAAAGCGAGAACTAGTATCAAAAACGCATGTAAGTTTCATTCGTAATCAATATTTAGACAATTAGTCCTTTAAAGTTTGTGGGACTATTTCCTTTAAGGTATGTACGGTAAATTCAGTATGTTTTAACAAAGTTTTAGAAAATTAGAGACAATCTTGAGTTCAGACAGGATTTTAATCTAACAAGCAATTACATTATCCCACATTGTTTTTCACGACCTAAACGCGGTTTCCAGCAGGCAGACTCACTTTCCAAATTGGCTGATAATTGTGGGTTTTCTTTGATATACTAGTATGTTGAGCATAATAAGACCGTCATCAGTCTGATGTTGATGGAGACATATTAGATCCACTCTTTTACTCTGTTGCTGTTTTAACCCATTTTCCTTATATTAAAGTGTTATGAGTGCCCCATGAACCGGCCACGGTGGCGCAGTGGTTAAGCTACCGGACTCGTGCCTGTAGGTACTGAGATCAAATCTCAATCGAGACATGGGATTTTTAATCTCAGTATCGGCTCCAGTCCAAAGTGAGTGCTCCGCAAGTCTCAGTGGCTAGGTGTATACCATTTACACCGACCAGTGGTCCGCAACTGGTTTATCAAAGACCGTGATATGTGCTATCCTGTCTGTGGGATAGTGCATATAAAAGATGCCTTGCTGCTTAGCGATAAGAGTGGCCCCATTAGTGTGGCGGCAGCGGGTTTCGTCTCTCCTACTAACACTAACCTCTGTCCTGAACAGACAGCACAGGAAGCTGTGTTGTGTGCCCAGGACAGAGTAATTGAACCTTAATTGGATATAAACACGAAAATAAATACAACCAACCAACCCATGGAAATTTGGTGATGAAAGCGAAAAAGTCTGGATAAATACCTCAGGTGTATCATATCTTACAAAACAACAACTTTGGTGGCACTTTGTGAAATTACCCAGATGGCCACTAGAGCCGCCATTTTGAATATTTAATTAGGTAAACCTAATATCAATTCAAAACTGTTAATGCTATCCAAATAAAATATGTAATTATATGGAAATCCATTTCTAACATGCACTTAGCATGGTAAAATGAGGGAAAAAATGAACAGTGATTAAATGACAACATTAACTGAATGGTAGATGATAATGGAATAATTGAAGGAGGGTCAGACATTATTCTGTGAACAGAAAACAGATGTCTAAATAATAAAACAATGTTGTTATTGTTGTTGATAATGTTGTAATAAACATACTAAGCTGGTAAAACTATTTTGATGCAAATCATATTAGATATCATACATGTACATAATTAAGGTCATACATTTAAGTCGAATTTTGATAAATTCTTTCTTGATGGGTTTATCCAACATAAGAACTTTGAAAAAGAGCTATTACAATAAACTATACACCATAAAGCTCAAATTAGTCAATACATATACGGTTGTTTATTTTGCACTTCACTGTGGTGGCAATTTTGGATATAAGTTTGCCAATATCTATAATTTGAGGCACTAAGTTGACTCCAATTGCTCTGTAACCTCTCTAGATGAATTTGTTGATTATAAAGACATTGAAAAAGAAGTATTACAATAGAAAATCCAACATAAACTTGCGAACATAGCCAGCTGGACATCATTCAGATTCTGATTCTACACCACTTCCCCTACCAAAATAAGCAATAACCTGCTTTGGAGGTATTTTTACAAGGTAAACCCCCGATTAGACATAAAGCCACAAGCAGTTGCACGACCTCTCGTGCAACTGTTTGACCTGGGATCATGTGCGACTGGTAGTACGACCATGCGCAACTGGGTGGCACGACCATGTAAGACCTGCCTGCGACGTCTTACGATTTGGAATCGTAGGTCAGAAATTTTGAACATGACCATCGACCGTGCTACAACTGATTTTGTCCTGGCGATCACTCACGACCTCTGAGACCAGTCGTGCTCTTTTTCTATGATTTTTCAGCGATTCCTACATTTTTCAGTTACAGCAAGGTCGTAACCTGGTCACAGACCCGGTGTAACTTAGGCTTTGAACACGAGGCCTCGGATTAAAACTATGATGAAATTCGATAATCGATCAAAAACTGTGTTTTACTGAAGCGTACATACTGAACATGTATACAACACATTAAAACATGAGAAATAAATATGATAACAATTTAAAGGAACATTAGTTACCTGTGTGTACAAGAATCACTAGAGTCACGAGAATTAACACAAACAATGTTCTAACAAACGGCGTCATTGTTCTTCTGATTCTTGCTCAGTACTGAATACGCGTGATAAAAGATATGTATACACTTTTCTAATCCCGATCTGCATCAAGTGTGTCTTGTTTGTGAACACTTTTTATTAATGCTCTCAAATTATGTGAGCTTTTATTAAAACAGAATTTGTGAATACTGAATTTGTAATGTCTTTGTGCTTTTATTTTTATTTTATTATTTTTTTTAATTATTTTTTTTATATGTTTTATCATTATTATTAGTAGTATTATTATTATTCGGCAATCCTGAAATGAAATAAAAATTTACGACGGCACTTATCTGCCGTAGATTCATCATTTTAGACTTTTGGTATGACACTACGACGGCATTTTTATGTAAATAAGCGTCCTACATAAAATAGTTGGGCCAAGTGGCCATGTATCACGACCACATTTTTATTTTTTAAACCTACCTGACGTAGGTAAATTTTACAATCGCAGTGAAGTTTTTATTATCATTATTACTATTATTATTGTTATCCACAACACAAACAGGGGCGGTTGTGATCTAAAATAAGACATTTTGATGTAACTGGGTATAATAAATACCACTTTTATCAGTGTTGGAAATGGGGTCTGGCTACGAACTTTTCAAAGTTGGTAGCCCGTGTGTCCACCCTGTCTGGATAGGCTACGGTGATATAATAATTAAATACCTTATTTTGCTTGTTTAAGTCTTAAAATAGGGAAGGAGTTTAGCCTATATAGAGTTAATACTTCGATAGCGAAATGTATGGAAACAGATGACTAACGAAAACACAAAACCGTCGAGTATCGGTTATTCCAAGCATAATAATGCGCTTCTTAATTTTCAAAGCAATTACAAGAGCATCCACAAAATTCTTACCAGTACATATTAGTTTATTTTTCAGATAATTAACTGTAATTCAGCGATGCAAACATTTATTTTAATTGTGTCAATAATCACTGAAACAAAAATGGCGGCAAATGTCACATGGTAAGAAGGTTGCACACTATACATTTTTGTACATACATTTCAATGCTATTTCTATGTCATAACACATGTACAATTTTCTCACAATATCAGAAAATAATTAGGAACAACATTTTTGAAAGGTATAATTAGTTGGTAATCGTTCAGATACAAAATATTTATATTTTGACCATTAATATTTTTGTTGTCCCATTTTGCCTACAACCCAATTTGCCTACAACCCAGTTTTCCTACACCCATTTTGCCTATGAAAAGGTGGCATCCCCAATTAAAAGTGGAACACTTCATGTATGGTCCCCGTATTAATAAAAAGAAACATCATGATGAAATAATATGAATTTTTTTTTTATAATAAAAACTATTTACTTTACAGAACAGAAACAATTAAACAGCTTTACAGTTTTTAGATACTGTCAGCCATTTGCTAAAAATGCAGTTGTAAAGATGACTTTGAACTGTTAACAGTTTGAATAACATATTTCCATATCTGTGAGTTCATTTTACTTGTTTCTGTTTTGAAAAAATAAAGTTTTATAATAAAATATTTGTCATTTGCTAAAAATGCAGTTGTAAAGATGGCTTTGAATTGTTAACATTTTGATGTTAACATTTTGAATAACATATTTCGATATCTGTGAGTTCATTTTACTTGTTTCTGTTTTGAAAAAAAAGAAGTTTTTATAATAAAATATTTTTCATATTTGCTAAAAATGCGCTTGTAAAGATGACTATCAACTGTGAATATTTTGTATAACATATTTCCATAATATTTGTGAGTTCATTTTAATTTTAGTTTTTATAATAAAATATTTGTCATATTATTTCACCATGTTATTTCTTTTTGTTAATACAGGTACCATACATTGAGTTCCACTTTTAACTGGGTATGCCACCTTTACATATTGTAGGCAAACTGGGTTGTAGGCACACTGGGCATAGGCAAACTGGATTGTAGGCAAAATGAGAGGGAACCATATTTTTAGCTATGCAACTTTAAACCTGCATCAATTGACTTGTAATAATGGAGTGAAAAAAAGAAGATATATATCAGTATGAACTTT
>JAULBS010129759.1:0-13491 GCA_032355785.1 Symmetromphalus regularis
GCCTCTAGAGCACACTGATTTTTATCTTATCATCGGCTATTGGACGTCAATCATATGGTCATTCTGACATATGTCTTTCAGAGGAAACCAGCTCCCGCCACATAGGCTACTCCTTCCGAGAAGCAGAAAGGGATCATTTATATGCATCGTCTCACAGACAGGACAGCACATGCCGCGGCTTTTGATAAACCAGTTGAGGACCACTGGTTGGAACGGAAAATAATCCAAACTGCAAATGGACCAAACTGCAAACGTCAAACATAAAAAAAAAAATCTTCTTATGATTACATGTACATCCGAAAATATCGTTTATGGTCGCATTTCACAGACACCTTTTGTTATGTTATTTTTTTTTTATTTTTTTTTTATTTTTTATTTTTTTGAATTTTTTTTTTGTGCATATCTTTTACAGTAAACATAAAAAAAAATATTCACACGATTATTTTAAACAACATAAATGGTTGACCGCTCTAGATATCTTACAGAACTTAACAAATATTTTTCCGAAAATTGAATGTCTGGGTTTTATTTAATTAGACCTATATAGATTTCAGTAGAATATCTAAAAACAAATGTCTGTAAAATGAAAATTATGTCACTCAATACTGATGATTTATAAGGGACAATTGCCCCGGGCCCCATTGCCAGAGGGGATCCCCAGACTAAAGAACTTCCTTTATTAAAAATTAGTTCTATTCATTCATTTTAGTTCATTTTTTATTTGTCATTAAAAGCATAGTCCCACGGAATTTAAGGGACTTTGTGCTCTAAATATTGATTACGAATGAAACTTACATGAATTTGTTATACTAAACCATATCTAATTTAATTTCTATATTAAGCCCCCCCCCCCCCCGAACCTGTAGTGCCCCTCTACCTCCCCCCAATCTAAATCCGGCCTAGATAACAGTAGCACGTTATTGTCACTCCCGGAAGTAGATATCAGTGCGTGAAGCTTCCTGGAAGGATGGAAGAGGCTAGATCCCCAGCATCTCGAGTTGGTGTCATGGCGTTTGTTTATTTATTCTAACTCTAACCCTAACATGAGTTAGGGTTAGAGTTAGGGTTAGCGTTAACGTTAGGATTAGGGTTAGTTTTTAAACGATTTAAAAAAAAAAAAAAAAACCCGGCCCCTTTACTGCGAGTAAAAGCATTATGACGTCATGACACCAACTCGAGATGCTCGGGATCTAGCCTCTTCCCTGAAGGAATGGCCGTCTCATTTCGGAGATTAAAAATTAATATACAATTTAATACAATGTTTCTTAAACCTGTATGTAGACACGTTTCTTGTCGACAATATTATATTTCACTCTTAGAAGAAAAAACTTTTGAAATCACTATTTTACATGGTGGAACTATTTTCATTTTTGTTAAAAATATCATATGTCTGCTGGTCAGATCCTAAAAACGGCATTCAGTTTAAATTTTATTTGTTTGTTTGTTTTTTTGTTTGATTAATTGATTGATTGATTGATTGATTATTTATTTATTTTTTTATTTAATTTTGTATTTATTTTTGTCGTTCTTATATGAGGTAGCTCAAATCTAATTTGGTTATGTTCAGTTTTATGTGCTCTTGAGCACGTGTCCACAAGTCTAACTAATGAAATATGTTTTCCCATATAGATTATTGTCTATATGAATGGAAAAATCTATGTTGATATATCGATGTAAAACAAACTAAGTGAACCCGGTAAAATCAGTCAACTCTGCGCATAGTCATTCAAGCCAAGTGTGAACGCCTCTTAAGCAAACGTGCTTCCACGCGCATATGTGCGACGTGCATTATGCGGTGCGACGTGCACTATGCGGTGTATGGAGTGCCTCAGTGAAAAAAGTAAAGTTCGTTTTATTTAACGACGCCACTAGAGCACATTGATTTTTATCTTATCATCGGCTATTGGACGTCAATCATATGGTCATTGTGACATATTTTTAGTGGAAACTCTCTGCCGCCGCATAGGCTACTCATTCCGATAAGCAGCAAGGGGTCTTTTAAATGCACTGTCTCACAGACAGGACAACACATACCACGGCCTTTGATGAACCAGTTGTGGAGCACTGGTTGTAACGGAAAATAGCCCAAATGTGTCGAGTGATCCTCAGTGATCCAGTGATAGAATATCGGACTCTCAAGCTGATGACAGCGGTTCAAAACCCGTTGGAGGGTGGCTCACACTTGATTGTGTGTCAAAATAACCAAATGTTTGACATCCAATGGCCAATGATTGATTGATGATTGAAAGTGGTGTCATTAAACAAAAAAACTAAATAAATATGGGGTATTGTTATTGTTGTTTTTCATGTGGTGCCTGTTTATTTGTATTATTTATTATTATTTAATTAATATTTTTAATGATGCCACTAGAGCATATTGATTTGTTAATCAATGGCTATTGAATATCGACGCTAGCTTCTAAAACACACGTACTCTAGGGGAAGCAACTCCAATTTATCACATGTAAAGATTAATATTATTATCATAATTCTTATCATAATTATCATCATTATTATCATTATTGTCACTATCATTATTATTATTATTATCTTATGAGATGGTTTTTTTTTTTTCAATCCCACGACTAAATTGTCTAAACCCGTTTACTATTGATGGTTATCTAAACAAATATTTAGAATTACTGTTGTTTTAGGTACTGGAAAACACTTCTTTCTAAACAGCTATTTGATACGATTGTTTTGTTTCAGGTACTGGAAAACTCTTCTTTCTAAACAGCTGTTTTATATGATTGTTTTGTTTTAGGGTACTGGAAAACACTTCTTTCTAAACAGCTATTTGATATGATTGTTTTGTTTTAGGTACTGGAAAACAGCTATTTTATATGATTGTTTTGTTTTAGGGTACTGGAAAACTCTTCTTTCTAAACAGCTATTTGATACGATTGTTTTGTTTCAGGTACTGGAAAACTTCTTTCTAAACAGCTATTTTATATGATTGTTTTGTTTCAGGTACTGGAAAACACTTCTTTCTAAACAGCTATTTTATATGATTGTTTTGTTTTAGGTACTGGAAAACACTTCTTTCTAAACAGCTATTTTATATGATTGTTTTGTTTCAGGTACTGGAAAACTCTTTTTTCTAAACAGCTATTATATGTGATTGTTTTGTTTTAGGTTCTGGAAAATAGCTATTATATATGATTGTTTTGTTTCAGGTACTGGAAAACAGCTATTTTATATGATTGTTTTGTTTCAGGTACTGGAAACACTTCTACGTGGACCCGTCAGAGAACTTCTACTATCGCTGGCTGTTCTTCATCTCAGTGGCCGTCACGTACAACCTCGTGTTCATCGTCGCACGGTCAGTGTTCTGGGAGCTTCATGACAACTACATGCAGCTGTGGCTAACGTTGGACTACCTCAGTGACTTTGTCTACCTGCTGGACATGGGCATACAGTTCAGAACAGGTAATAAAAGCGCACGGGTAAGAAGGATTTTCAAAGTGCAGGAGGGGGCTATTTTTCAAAGAGGTGGGGCTAATTATCATAGTTTGACGGTTTTAGCACCGTAAAGGCATTTCAAAAACCTTTGATTTTTCCAAAATCAATTAAGTTGCATGACTCCACCCCCTGATCGTCCCTCCCCCCCCCCAACTTCCAGGAAGACCCCTACCTGCTCCTTCTCTCTACCACTTCCAGAAAGCGATTGTCGACCTTGACTGTCAGTCAGTTCAAAATTGTTTCTTTTGCAAAAGAATTGATATACATGTATGTCATAACAGTATTTATATCACTATTGGTATTTGGGTGTGTGTTTTTTTAAAGCATTTTGTTAGTTTTGATGTACGGAGTTATCTTTTAATTATAACTAAATTATGCTTATATTACTGACCATATCGATTAATAAATATTAAACAGTATAACAGTGATTTTGATTTCAAAATGAAACCTATATCTTTCTTTTTTAGAGTAGACATGCTTTTCTAAATATTAAAAACAAAGTGTAACCTATATAGCATGCTTATATACGGTTTTACCCAACCCACAAGTTATTATTTACTCATACGTTAATTAATTTTGAAAAAACAATTGTTTTTGTTCTAGGCTACCTGGAGCAGGGTTTGATGGTTACAGATCCAGCCAAACTGCGCAAACACTATATGAAGAATAAAAACTTCTACATAGATACCGCCAGTGTCTTACCAACCGACCTTCTGTACTTCATAGTAGGACTAAAGAGACCACAAGTTCGGTTTAATCGGTTGCTTCGAGCTAAGAGATTACTAGAATTCTTTGACCGCACAGAAACGAGAACTAGCTACACGAACATGTTTCGAATTCTACATCTTGTGTTGTATATATTAATCATCATTCATTGGAATGCGTGTATATATTTCGCAATAAGTGCTTATATTGGATTTGGCACTGACAAATGGGTGTATGGCAATGTTTCAGACCCCATATACAAACCACTTAGTCGTAAATACATATACAGTTTCTATTGGTCGACGTTGACGTTGACAACCATTGGAGAAACTCCTCAGCCAGAACGTGATGCGGAGTACCTGTTTGTTGTTGTGGATTTCCTCATTGGAGTTCTCATATTCGCTACCATTGTTGGTAATGTGGGCAGCATGATCACCAATATGAATGCCGCTCGTTCAGAGTTCCAGCAAAAGATGGATGGCGTAAAACAATATATGGAGTTCCGTAAAGTTAGCAAGGAGCTCGAAACAAGAGTTATTAAATGGTTCGATTACTTGTGGACTAACAAGCAATCATTAAATGAAGAGGGGGTCTTGTCCTCCTTGCCGGATAAACTAAAGGCAGAAATGGCAATACAGGTGCACTTGGATACGTTAAAACGTGTGGCCATCTTTCAGGATTGTGAACCAGGCTTACTGGTAGAGATAGTGTTGAAACTAAAGCTGCAGGTCTTTAGTCCTAGCGATTATATTTGTCGCAAAGGTGATATTGGGCGTGAGATGTATATTGTGAAGCGAGGGAAACTTAGTGTGGTTGGTGATGACGGACAGACGGTATTCGCCACTCTAAGTGAAGGTAGTGTGTTTGGGGAAGTGAGTATCCTTAACATTGCCGGTAATAAGACCGGTAACCGACGCACAGCCAACGTTAGAAGCATTGGCTATAGTGATCTGTTCTGTCTGTCCAAGGACGACCTGTGGGATGCGCTGACGGAGTACCCCGACGCTAAACGTAAGCTTATAGAATGTGGCCGACAGATTCTCAAGAAGGATAACCTACTGGATGAGGAGGCCATGAGAAGAGAGGAGGAGAAGCAGGAGAGCGTTGAACAGAAGGTAAACAGACTCGATGACGGGCTGGACACGTTACAAACCCGCTTTGCAAGACTTCTAGCAGACTTCAATGCAACTCAACAAAAACTCAAACAGCGACTCACAAAAATCGAAAAGGTCTTAGGTCGTGATGCAGACGCCATTTCTGTTACTTCCGTTTCCCCAGATTAAGACTGGAACAACTTAATATATTATTGCATTTGTTTCCCTAGATCAACACATAAAGTTTGCCTGGAGCAGATGTATTATTGCATAGTGGTGTCAAGTTATGCAGGAACTCGTAGATCTATCAGTGGCGGATCTAGGTGGGGACCCAGAGCCGGGGCCCCTATATTTTGCGAATTAAATAACATTAAAAAATTATTATTACTATTGTTATTTAAACGTTAAAGAATCCAAGAAATTGGCATCATATTATTGCCCTCTCCACCAACCCTCACCCCCACCCCCACCCCTCCACGCAAATGGATTTTCTGGATCCGCCACTGTTCATAGATCTGTTATTGCATCGGTTTCTCGATATTAAGATATCAAGTTTGAATAGAACACACAAATGTATTATTGTATAATTGTGTGAAATTTTGATATAACACAGGCGTATGTACATACGTGATGGTGTCAAGTTTTGATGGAACATAGAGATATATTACTACATGCTGTTCCTACGGTTAGGAATGCAGGTTCATTCCCTAGTGCATATGCTGGGCGCTGGTCGCCTTTGTTGATTTTACTACATTTTAGTATGTATGAGACAGTATAGACATCTAGCAAACCTAAATGGTAATGATATCTAGTATATTCCTTCATTGTTATGTGTAGTTATATTATTGTTAATAACATTGTCGTGTCATAACTTTTAAAAACCAATATTTCGCAAAATGTGTGTCGGGTTCAAATACAGCTCCATTTTTTTAAATATTGCTGTAAATTAACTTTTTAAACAAATATTTGTTAAACTAGTTCTTTGTGTTTTTGTCCTAAGTCTTCTGAAACAGAAATTGATGTATGTTAACCAATATTTTACCAAACCTTTTAGTGTATTAGATTTATTGAAATATGTATTTGCAATATTTATTGAAACATTTTATTTGCAATATTTAACTTGAGTGATAAATGTATATATTTTAAACCTGTCAGTTTTATGTTTTAGTTCATACTCTTGAAAAAGTCTGTAATATACACTGGGCCGAATTTATAAGGGGCAAAGGGGAGCAATTGCTCCGGCCACCCCTACCCACCCAACCCTCACCCCGCAGCAAGAGGGGCTCCCAGACTAAGGACTTCCTTCATTAAAAAATATAACAATTATAAAAATAGTTCTATTCATTCATTTTAGTTCATTTTTTAATTTGTCATATAATTTAATTTCTATGTTGAGGGGCCCCCGAACCTGTGGAGAGGCCCCCGAAGTCTAAACCTGAATATATAGACGAAACGTCGAGTTTTTGCGAAATAACCTTTAAATTTTTTGTGTTGTTTTATTGAAGTGGATGGTTTTACGACAAAGATTTTTTTGTTTTAAATATTTAATAAAACTACTAATATATACGCCTATTCCAGATAAAGTTTCTCGCAAACCCTTTTAGTTCATTAGTTTTGTTGAAATACATATTTTTATCGGTCTAATTCCTAAAATAGATGTATATTTTTAGAAAGTCTTTTGAAATATATCTTTTTGCTAATTTCTAACATTGCTGTATATTAACTTTTTAAACAAATACAGGGTGACCCCCCAAAAATGCAACGTTTAAAAAATTTCAGAACCAAAAATAACAAAAATATGGAGATAAACGCATGAAATTACAATAACAAAGTAATCGTCTGTGTTTTTAAATGTGGCGCCATTTTGAACATATCATGTTTAAATGGGGAACCATTTTGAACATATCATGTTTAAATGTGGCACCATTTTGAACATATCATGTTTAAATGGGGCACCATTTGGAACATATCATGTTTAAATGGGGCACCATTTGGAACATATTATGGAAACAGCCCGCAATAATTAGTTGCTTTACTTACACCCTATAACTTTGGCGACATTATCGTCCGACATCTTGTGAATCTATGTGTGAAATTACATGCGTTTATCTCCATTTGTGTGTGATTTATAAGCACATATGTGGGTTGCATTTTTGGTGGGTCAACCTGTATTTTACAAATCTATTTCTATTGTTTCCTAACATTGATGTTTATTAGTATTCAAAACCAGTAGATGTATTTAGCAAAACATTTTATTCTGTTAGTTATGTTAAAATACTAAGTAGCATTGTTTTTTCAAAACAAACTTAATTATGTTAATATTTCAAACCAACATTTTCCAAAACCTGCCAATCTATCAGTCTTGTTGAAATACTTAGTTGCAATGTTTTTGGCTGTTTGACATTGATTTATAACATTCCAAAGTATACTCAACAGAAAAAGGAAGTATGCATGTAATCAATAGTCATTTATTTCATAAACAAAACGACATTCATAACAGAAATTCGGGAATTAGATAACCATACAATTTAAGAGGAGGTGTATGTGTGTGTGTGCAGTAATATCACAAGTTCCGCATGTTTGCTGCCAATGGAGCATTACTGTGACCACCCCATGAAACAAAATAAAATATTTCAACATGCATGCTTTCTTTTTTGGTTGAGTATACTTTTGAAGTAGACAGTTTGCCATCTAATTCTTAACCAGTATTTCGCAAAACCTTTTCTTGTGTCCTTTGGTATGTGTACTTTTATGGGTTCCTAATTCCTAAAATTAATTTATATTAATTTTCCAAATCGGCATTTCGTAAACTGAAAGTAAAGTATTTGTATTGATCTCTTATTCCAACTGAATGTTGTAGCCTATATTGCCTTTAAAAATTGCTAAACATTTTCTTGTGTAATTCAGTCATTTCATATGCATACTTTCTTTGTTTTCTAATTATTAACACTAATTTAAAACATTCCAAATCAATATTCAACAACCTGGTTTTCTGTAAAACAAAAAGATATAATAATGTTAAAATTTAATAATAAAATTAAATAACAATAATAACGATATTTAGCTGCATTGTTTTCAATTTCTTATCATTGCTTTTCAAACCATTATATTACAGAACCATTTCATGTATAAGTCGGTGAATTTTTCTAAACGAACATTATGTGTTACTTTAAAATGTTTGTCGTCTTACAAAGTCAAATGTATTTAGTATCCACAAATTTGACGAAACGACACGTAACAATACTATTGCATAAAAATACAATAATGGCTCTGTCGAATTGATATGAATGACAAGTTTTTTATCCTTTCTGTACTATAATATTGTATAAAAATACAATAATGGTTCTGTCGAATTGATTTGAATGAAAAGTTAGTTATCCTTTCAGAACTATATTATTGTATAAAAAATACAATAATGGTTCTGTCGAATTGATTTGAATGACAAGTTTATTATCCTTGCTGTACTATATTATTGTATAAAAAATACAATAATGGTTATGTCGAATTGATTTGAATGACAATTTAATTATCCTTTCTGTATCGTCGTACAATTTAGTTTGTTTCATAAAGTTAATATAAAATGTATATAATTTACAGTCATTGCATCCAAAGATATTGGTTCACGTTTGACTTGGTGTATTTTGCATGATTACATCAGTGTACCATATAAATGTGAAGTGCCTCAGTGAAGCAATCTAAAGAAGAATGTGAACCCTATAGGAATACTTGTGAAGAGCTTTTCTATGAATATAACCTAAAGGAGTGCTGGACAGTCAGTATCGTTTGATAGTTAATATGATCTAAGCTGGACAATCTTCAATCTAAAATGAAGCATTGAATTCTGAAAATATTCTGTGTCTTCTACAGTGAAAGAGTTTAAGAATTTCATTCGATCATGGTCTTGGAATGTATCGTTCAAGAAATATCATCTTGGAAGGAGTGCTGGACAGTCAATATCGTTTGACAGTGAATATGATCTAAGCTGGACAATCCAGAATCTAAAATGAAGCATTGAATTCTGAAAATATTCTGTCTTCTACAGTGAAAGAGTTTAAGAATTTCATACGATCATGCTCTTGGAATGTATCGTTCAAGAAATATCATCTTGGAAGGAGGTCTGGACAGTCAATATCGTTTGACAATGAATATGATCTAAGCTGGATAATCAACGAACAATATTTAAATCAATGCCGTGAAGATTTCTACGGAGTTTTTGGTTCTCCGCAGCAGTTATTTTGCCGTAGACTTAAACAATTTTCCAGGATTTGTTTTTTCTTAATAAACTCAGACTTGGAGGATGTGAACGCTAAAATTGCCTGAGAAAATGCTGTGGACGCTTGTTCTCTACAGCATTTATTTTGCCGTGGACATTTTCTTAATTGCAGAGGTTGCTTAAATCAACTATTGAATTCTGCAAATATTCTGTAATGTAGTGTTTTCTACAGTGAAAGAGTTTAAGAAGATCACACGATCATGCTCTTGGAATGTATCTTTCGAGAAATGTCATCTTAAAAGGGTGGTAGACTGTCAACAGTGGCGAATCCAGAAAATCTATTGGGAGTGGTGGGCAAAAATGTGATGCCAAATGGCACCAACGTCCTTTAATGAGGGGTGGGGGGAATGAAAAAAAACATGTTATTTAAATCGCAAAATATAGGGAGGCCCGGGTCTCTGGGGCCCCCGCCAAGATCCGCCACTGTTCAATATTACTACTAGCTTCCTTTACAGTGAACATCGTGTAATAAAAACACACACTGTCCTGTGCTGGGATTCGAACACACGAACTGTTTAGGATGAGATTACATAGATTGCCTTATTAACGTATCAGCAACCCTCGATAAACTCGATTTTTCCAAGACAATGACATGTTTTCCAGTCAGTATTGTCTAAAAGAAATGATACACTTTTCAAAGATTGTGACATATTCTACACTGAATGCTTTCTGTATGAGGTAATGGATTTGTTACCATGTGCTTCCATTAACACGTTGACTGCCGAACACAATATAGTGATTTACGGGAAGAAAAATGTATAACAATTTTAAACATGTTTAACATCATTACATTGATTTGATATTCCTCATTGCCAGCAAACGTATTGATGAGTTATAACCATTGCTGGCATCTAATTTACTATAGTGTAGCACTGGCTTTACTACGAGTACACTCGTGGTAGCAAAATCTGATAAATGTATATCTACATGTATACTCGTAGTTGGCAGTCAATATGTTAACGGGTTCTATAGAGGGTGGTGTATTTTGTTAAACTCTGAAACGCTCTTCAACGAATGTCGTCTAGATGAGTTGACGAACGGGGAAGATCAAGTGTAAGTCATTTTCTAAAGTTATTGACTAGCAAAAATCGTCTAAATTAAGTTATTGACTATAAAAAGTCATCTAGATCAAGTAGTTATTGACTACCAAAAGTCATCTAAGTCAAGTTATTGACTAGCAAAAGTTGTCTAAATCAATTTATTGACTAGCAAACGTCATCTAGATCAAGTAGTTATTGACTAGCAAAAGTCATCTAAGTCAAGTTATTGACTAGCAAAAGTCATCTAAGTCAAGTTATTGACTAGCAAAAGTTGTCTAAATCAAGTTATTGACTAGCAAACGTCATCTAGATCAAGTAGTTATGGACTAGCAAACGTCATCTAAGTCAAGTTATTGACTAGCAAAAGTCATCTAAGTCAATTTATTGACTAGCAAAAGTCATCTAAGTCAAGTTATTGACTAGCAAATGTTATCTAGATCAAGTAGTTATTGACTAGCAAAAGTCATCTAAGTCAAGTTATTGATTAGCACAAGTCATCTAAATCAAGTTATTAACTAGAAAAAGTCATCTAAATCCAGTTATTGACTAGAAAACGTCGTCTAAATCAAGTTATTGACTAGAAAAAGTCGTCTAAATCGCGTTATTGACTAGAAAAAGTTATCTAAATCAAGATATTGACTAGCAAGTCATCTAAATCAAGTTATTGACTAACAAAAGTCATCTAAATCAAGATATTGACTAGCAAAAGTAATCTAAATCGAGATATTGACTAGCAAAAGTAATCTAAATCAAGATACTGACTAGCAAAAGTAATCTAAAAAGATATTGACTAGAAAAAGTAATCTAAATCAAGTTATTGACTAGCAAAAGTAATCTAAATCAAGTTATTGACTAGCAAAAGTAATCTAAATCAAGATATTGACTAGCAAAAGTAATCTAAAAAGATATTGACTAGCAAACGTCATCTAAATCAAGATATTGACTAGAAAAAGTCATCTAAATCAAGATATTGACTAGCAAAAGTAATCTAAAAAGATATTGACTAGGAAAAGTAATCTAAATCAAGTTATTGACAAGCAAAAGTAATCTAAATCAAGATATTGACTAGCAAAAGTAATTTAAATCAAGATATTGACTAGAAAAAGTAATCTAAATCAAGTTATTGACTAGCAAAAGTCATCAAAATCAAGATATTGACTCGAAAAAGTAATCTAAATCAAGATATTGACTAGCAAAAGTAATCTAAATCAAGATATTGACTAGCAAAAGTAATCTAAATCAAGATATTGACTAGCAAAAGTCATCTAAATCAAGATATTGACCAGCAAAAGTCGTCTAAATCAAGATATTGACTAGCTAAAGTCGTCTAAATCAAGATATCGACTAGCAAAAGTCATCTAAGTCAAGATATTAACTACAAATATTCATCTAAATCAAGATATTGACTAGCAAAAGTAATCTAAAAAGATATTGACTTGAAAAAGTAATCTAAATCAAGTTATTGACTAGAAAAAGTAATCTAAATCAAGTTAGTGACTAGCAAAAGTAATCTAAATCAAGATATTGACTAGCAAAAGTCATCTAAATCAAGATATTGAAAGCGACATGAATGAGGTTTTATAGACTTTTCGTGTTGATGATCTGTCCAGTGGTCGTGACCAATAGAAGTGCTGGATTATTCAAACCCAGAAATTGCCCACGGCAATCGGCAATGCTGTGAAGATTGCCGCGGGGTTTTTCATTCCCCGCAGCACCTTTTTTTTTGACGCGTTCTAATTCTTTGTTTTTCAAGATCGTTTTTGTTTTAGCGAAGTCAGTGTTGGAAACGTGTGAACGTTAAATTTGCCATGAAAAATGCCGTGGACACTTTTTCCACAGCATTTATTTTTCTGTGGACATGTTCTTAATTGCAGGGCTTGATATGCGAGAACTGTCGTGATTTGTATTGTAAGTCATGCAAATATGTGTTTTAAAATATGTAATAGTTGCCGAAACATTTCTTTTCTACGAGTATTTGGTTTCTAGATTTGTGATAAAGTTTGTACTTCCTACAGTTGTTATATACATATATATATAACGTAAGTATAGAAATTATGCAAATTTGATGTAAATATTCCATGGTCTACCGCCAGAAAAAAATTAAAAAATTAATGAAATTATATTTATTCATTGTCTGACACAGTATAGTGATGTAAATAGTGATGTTGGGTGTTTCAC
Source organism: Symmetromphalus regularis (assembly GCA_032355785.1). Lineage (NCBI taxonomy): Eukaryota > Metazoa > Mollusca > Gastropoda > Neomphalida > Neomphalidae > Symmetromphalus > Symmetromphalus regularis. Next base: position 12,753 of record JAULBS010129759.1, read on the forward strand.
GTTTCTTTCTTTCTTTCTTTTCTTTCTTTCTTCCTTTCTATTTTTAAAAATATAGAATATAGATTATCGTCATAATTACATAGTTGATCGTTTACCAACTCAGGTTATCATAAATAAACTGAAACTACAATCACTAAAAAAACTCAAAATTGTCCTTGCACATTATATACTTCTAGACTATTTCAATTTATTTATTGGTTTGTTTGTTTATTTTATTTATTTACTTATTTGTTTATCTATTTATTTATCTATCAATCTATTTATTTATTTATTGTTAAACAATTGCACCTCGTTATAAAACAAAATTACACAAAAATTTTAGATTTTTTTTGTATTCACTTTTCCAATAAATGGATTATTTGTTTCCTGTATTAGAAACTGTTTATTCTGGAGACCAACAAAATGGTTCAACATAGTTTAACTATAGGAAACATAAATTTTATTTCTTCAAATATTCAGTTCAACTTACTACGATACTATTCTATACTCAAGCAAAAAAGAAAGTATGCATGTAATTAATAGTCATTTATTACATAAACCAGACGACATTCATGGAAGAAATTCTGGAAGTAGTTAACTACTCCACATAGAAGGAAATGTGTGTACAAGGGCGAAATTCCGTTCCTGAAAGTGGGGAAGGGGGAATGGAACATACCCTGGTCCAAAAAGGGGGGCGACCATCCCGCTGCCCCCCCTCCCCCATTACCGCCTAGGTTTGACGCCGTTATAGACCCTTGCG
>JAULBS010129770.1:0-28445 GCA_032355785.1 Symmetromphalus regularis
TCAGATAGCATAGAGTCGGATTGCGTAGATTCGGATAGCGCATAGACGGATAGTGTAGTGTCGGATAGCGTAGAGTCGGATAGCGTAGAGTCAGATAGCGCAGAGACGGATAGCGTAGAATCGGATAGCGTAGAGTCAGATAGTTTAACCTCTGCACGACCAGTGTGGTTGCTATGATGACTTACTAGATAAGTTTAAGACTCATGTAGCATGGCTCATGTCGGCCAATGACACGGTTTAAATGTGTGCTACATTTTCTCGGAAGCGGAATGTAGCTCAAACGGTAGCGTGTCCGCCTATGAACTGGTCCGTCGTCGGATCGGTCCTTCTCAGTGGATCCACTTGCAGTTTGGGCTATTTTCTTTTCCAACCAAAACTGTTTCATCAAAGACCGTGGTATGTGCTGTTCTGTCTGTGGGACGCTGCATATAAAATATCCCTTGTTGCTTATGTAGCGGCCAGGAGTTTTCTCTAAATACATATGTCAGAATGACCATATGATTGACGCCGAATAGCTGATGATAACATGAAAAGTAAATGTGCTCAAGAGGCGTCGTTAAATAAATCCAACTTTACATTTTTTTCCATATTCTCTCTAATAAATGGAAATTGATCTGGTAACACATACAACACAGACACGTATAAAACACATCACTGAGTTTGTTCACACTAGAGAAATCATCAGGGATTCTGTATTTGTTGGAGGGGTGGGGGCGTATATTTGTTGTGCTTTGGCTTATTAAAGGAACGTCCTCTATAATGGCGACGACGAGGGCGAATAAAATGCCAAATAATATACACCATGCGCACACATGGGTGTATGCAAAATTTTATGGAAAATGTTAGTTGTCTATATAGCGCTTTCGATACATATAACGGTATAGACTGAAACATTTTGAATATATTCAAATAAAATAAAATACTGTTCTCCATACAGCGCATTAAATATAGTGAAAACAAAATTCTACTTGCTATACGATACATTGAATATATACAAATAAAATAAAATGCTGTTTACTATACGACATATTGAATATATCCAAATAAAATAAAGTTCTACTTAATTTACGACATATTGAATATATCAACATAAAATATAATGCTATTTACTTTACGACATATTAAATACATTCAAATAAATTAAAATGCTACTTACTATACGACGCATTGAATATATTCAAATATAAATAAATTCTACTTACTATACGACATATTGAATATATTTAAATAAAGTAAAATTATACCTATTATACGGCATATTGAATATATCCAAACAAAATTAAACTCTACTTACTATAAGACAGATTGAATATATTTAAATTAAGCAAAATGCTACTAACTATACGATATATTGAATATATCTAAATAAAATAAAATCCTACTTACCATACAACGTATTGAATACATCCATTATTTTCTTCTTTTGAAAATCCGACAACTGCGACACTGCCATATTAATAAATAAAAGTTGAAACAATATTTAGTGTAGACGAGATACTGAAACACACAGTTATTGAGAGCTGGAGAGATAATTCTCGGATCCTGGCAGACGACAGAACTACTAGCAGACGACAGGACACGACACTAGCTCGACTGCTTCTCCCTTGTCTCAGCAATACTACACGAGATCTGCAAAAACGCGCGTAAAGTCGCGAGATCAATACTTTTAGATATGACTGCTCACGTGAGAATTGGTCACGTGGTCTCCTGTCGCTTATGTCATGCTCCCGTGTAGGCTGCAAGACGAATTACCTTAATGGAAGTATGTTTGATGTTAATCTTCCAAATCATCGCTAATTTAGGGATGATCATAAAAGAGAAAGAAGAGGGGTCATAGGGTTCGTGGTGCCCTAGCCACACTACCCCGCTCTTATCAAATTCTATATGTTCTTGTCTTGCAATTATATTACTTATTTCGATGATGTTGTCTCCACCCTATCCCAAACCGACCCACCCCACCCAATGTGTCTATGCAAATAAACAAAAATACTGATGGAGACGAGAAGAGGGGTCATAGGGTTTGTGGTCCTCCAGTCACACCTTTTCCCCTATCACATTCTATATGTTCCTATTTTGCAATTCTATCAGTAATTTATGTCCTGTTTTCCCCACCCCACCCCATGAAACCCCACCCAACCCAATATAATATCCTGTCTATGCAAATAAACAAAGACGACATCGTTTGGTATCTAATTGAACACCCCTCTCCTCTCCACCCCCTACTCCACCCCCACCACGTTTTTTCTTTTTGTTTTATTTTGTTTAACGACATCACTAGAGAACATTGATTTATTTGGTAATCATTGGTTTTTGGATGTGAAACATTTGGAAATTGTGACACGTGGTAAAGTGTGAGTCAGTTTCTGATGGGTTTTTGGATGTGAAACATTTGGAAATTGTGACACGTGGTAAAGTGTGAGTGAGTTTCTGATGGTTTTGAACCACGGTATTCAGCTTGATAGTCTAATGTTCTACCCTGTGGTTTATCCCTCAGATGTTTTAGTCTTCTTTTTGCGTCAGCGTCTAATTGGCAGAAAACACCTATTAGTTTAATAATGTAACTCAAAACTACAAAAGAGTAACATGAGATTTGTTTTGATATTTAAAAAAACTAAAAACTAATGCGATGTCGATTGGAATTCCACGATTTACATCTACTAAAATGAACTAATTCAAATGAGCTAAATATATTGTCAGGGCGGTTCCAGAAATTGTGAATGGGTTTTACAAGAAAAATGTTCATTGCCCGAAAATTAGGGAGGGGCGTGTGCCAGGAGCGTTCCCCACCCAGGGAACCGCGCCTTGTTGTCATCTCATAACCTAAGTACCTAAGTCATTTGTGGCCATTTTGGATATTTTCAGTCCAACTCGCTTGTAATAAACTGTAAAATTGCACTTCTTAAACGCATACTCCCACGGACCTTTGACCTAATTAATTTCCAAACAAAGAATTAATTTTAAATATAAGCCTTTGATTTGTCCATAGAAATACTTCATTCAACTACTTACATAACCACTGCATCTCGCTTATTATCAATATTTAAAAAATAATAATAAATTATGCTCACAGACAAATAAATTGAAAAAAAAAAATCAGATTTTTTTCCGCAGAAGGTGTGACAAATATATTTCGAGTCACGTGATGGGTATTCCCCCATTAGACATTATTTTAAAACTTCTGAATATTTTTGTAGCTACAAAAACATTTCGTACTAATTTATTTTGTCCCACGAGGAGTTCTAATCTTGAAATTTTTAAATATAATTTTTTTTTATCAACTCTGATATAGAATTCCCTATAATATGGTTCAGTTAAATGTCTTGCATGATATGAACACGAGATCAAGTATAACAAATACAGATAAGTTTATTTCATAATCAATATTTAGACCATGAAGGCCTTTAAATTCTGTGGGACTGCCTTTAACATCTAAAAATTCTTTTTCAGTTATTTCATGACTTTCACCCCTAATAAACTTTTTTTTCATTATTTTATGATTTTCACCTAGAAAATGCTTTTCAGTTATTTTATGTCTTTCACAGCTAACAAAGTCAGGCACTATTAAACAACATTCCTTTCCTTTTAAAAAGAATACCTCTTGCTGATAAACTGATAAAAACTAGACACAGCAAATACTAAACGTCCACCCACACACTAGCACCCTCATCCATGACGTGAAAAGAGAAAACTGGTGTGTGAGATGCTACAGATTCCCGACACTCGACTCTGTAATTACAGTACACACTCGACTTGAGTAAAGATAAGTATGTTAATATGAACATATCTTCAAGGTAAAAACAGCCAAAATGAAGTAACAAAAACTTTTATGTCTTTGGATGCCTGCCAATTCAGTTAATCGCTTATTTCATACTAAGAGATAAAAAAAAAACTCCGTTCAACCTATCAAGATAAATCCAACAAGACATGCAACCAGTTGCTGAGCCAAGAGTTATAGTTTGAAAACTGTGGGAAGAAATACTGTTCGACTGGAAATATAGAAAAAAATATGTTCATTTATGCAGAAATGTTACCGAGACTTACACATTAAGAGGAAATCATTCAATCACAACATTTGTGGAATAGTTTTTTCAGTATCTGGGTTGTGTGAAACATTATCTTTTATTTTTTTAAAGCTGAACATAAGTATACAGAGGACGGATCTAGTTAGTTGGTAGTGTGTTCACCTGAGATGCAGTGACAATAGGATCAAATCCTCTTGGTGGACTCATAATCTCACTTTTTTCCCATCCCTACTAATGCCCCATGATTGGTATTTCATCGACCGTGGTATGTGGTATCCTGTCTATGGGAAAGTTAATATAAAAGATCCCTTGCTACTAATGGAAAAAAATAGGTTTCCTCTAACGTCAAAATTTCTGATATCCAGTAGTATACCCGATGTTTAATAAATCAATATGCTCTACTGTTGTTTTTAAACAAAAATCTAAATATTTTAATCTTGTAACCCACCTCCCAAAAAGCCCCTCCACTCCATCAATGCATGCACTTAAGGAGCAGAGGTCTGATTCTTCTATTGACTCATGAGGCTATAATTACCTGTTTTCTCTTCTGGACAGAGATCTACATCTGGTATATTTAAAAACTGTGGTACATCATATCCTGTCTTTGGGAGAGTGGATGTAAAAGACCTCTTGTGCTAACCAAAAAGCACAGCTTGTGTGAAAGCAATAGAAGGCATATATGTATCAAAATACCATACATCTGAGACCTAGAAACAGCTAATTAAAATACTTGCTAGTGTGTCAATTATTCTATTTATTTATGCAGTAAGAGCTCCAATCAAAATTGTTTTTGTTGGTTGTACTTATTTTCATCCTTATATCCAATTAAGTTTCAATCATGCTGCCTTGGGCACACAATTCAGCGTCTCTGCTGTCTGTCCAGGACAGAGGTTATAATTTGTAGAGAAGACAAAACCTGCTATCTTCACACTTATGTTGCTATTCTCATAGACAAGTTGGCACAAACCATGGCCTTGTCAGTGTAAATGGTCTACACCTATATATCCACCAAGCCTTGTAGAGGACTCACTCAAGATTAGAGCTGGTATCAAAATTACAAATCGCATGCCTCAAATGAGATTTAATCACTGTACATACCAGCTGGTACTGGTCAGTGCAAGTTGTACCTACAGCACAGGCTGGAGTCTGTATTGAGATTTAAAATCCCATGAATAAACTGAGATTTGATCTCAGCACCTACCAGACATGAGTCTGACAGCTTAACTATTGCACCATCGCGGGTTGGGGGTTGGTGGGAAGTACTGGTTGGTATAATTTCTGTACACCTAACCACTGATCCTTGTGGAGAACTGATTCTTGGCAGGAGTCTGTACTGAGATTTGATGTCAGTACCTATCAGCTACACCATTGGGGGCTGCTTGATCACTGTGAGGTAGATAACTGTTTATCAGAAGCCTTCCCCGTGCAAGTGATTATGTTTTTGTGATGGTAATTCCAAACACTAGTTTTTTGTACAACACTATCAGATTCACATCAAACTGCCACGAGAGTAAGACCTACTGACCGAATAAACTTTTCTCTGTATCCCTGCCACTCTAGAAATACCATCTGTTATCACGTAACTAGCAGATGCCACGGAGATCCCAGAAATTTATCTCACAGCCAATATTTCACCTTGCCTCATGCCAATGGTGGTTACAGATACCTGTTGCTATCATCAGGGTTACCATGCAAAAGTTCTAGTTATATACTCAGTTCTCCACAAATAAAGATAATATACCATAGCTAGTGAAATGAAACAGTATGTTTGAATCGTGAGCAAAACAATTTTTTTTAAAGATATTACTGGTTTAAAAAAAATTTGTTTTTGATTTATTGTTAAAAGATTGTTTATTTGTTTAATGGCATCCCCACCCGCTTGCCCTCCTAGCACAAAAATAAATATTAGCCATTGGGAGTTAGTTACAAAAAGAACAAGTATTAAAAAAACAATGAGTTCAGTCAAATTAGGGATAAAAGAGGCTCAACCACAAATTAAATTTATCATTACCACATTTGCTATTACTAAAATATAGAGGATGATTTGACTGAGATTTGATCTCAGTATCTACTAGCTGTGAGGCCAACAGCTTAAACACTGTGCCACCTGAGCGGTAACTAACCTTTTGAATTCAGTTAAATAAAATGTACTAACCAAATCCAATTGTCTTTGGTAGATTAAGAGATACGCATGTGCATGTATCTGTATTACAATGGTCTTATTTTCCACTGGAATGCAACTGGATATTATGTAAAGAAGGGTATCTGATTAACATGATGTGACAAACAACAGGGTACTTCTGAAAGCAAAGGACATGGTTACATCTTCTGAGCTGCAGCTTGGCAGCTAACACCTACAGTCAAACCTTGTATTAAAAGTTTGTATTAAAACCTTGTATTAAAACCTTGTATTCAAAGTATGTATTAAAACCTTGTATTAAAATCTTGTATTAAAACCTTGAATAAAAACCTTGTATTAAAACTTTGTATAAAAACATTGTATAAAAACATTGTATAAAAACCTTGTATTAAAACTTTGTAAAAAACAACAACTTGTATTAAAACCTTGTATAAAAACCTTGTATTAAAATTTTGTATAAAAACATTGCATAAAACATTGTATAAAAACCTTGTATTAAACCTTGTATTAAAACCTGGCATAAAAACCTGGTATTAAAACCTTGTATAAAATCCTTGTATTAAAACCTTTTATTAAAATCTTGTATAAAAATCTTGTATTAAAACCTTGTATAAAAACCCTATATTAAAACCTTGTATCAAAACTTTATATAAAAACCTTATATTAAAACTTTATATAAAAACCTTGTATAAAAACCTTCTATTAAAACCTTGCATAAAAATCTTGTATTAAAACCTTGTATTAAAACCTTGTATTAAAACCTTGTATAAAAACCTTCTATTAAAACGTTCTATTAAAACGTTGTATACCTATATACAAACAGTCAATCTTGGTGGTCCAATGGTAGGACATTGGACTTTCAACCAGAAGACAGTAGTTCAAAACCTGTCAAAGGAGGCTCTCACTTTGAGTGTCAAAATAACCAAATGTTTAATTTCAAATAGGTGATGATTAATAAATCAATGTGCTTTAGTGGAGATGTTAAACAAAGAAAGAAAGAAATTGTATAAAAACATGGCACATTTTCTTGTCCTTTTGTAAAACAGATTTTTAAATAAAGACCAAGACCTTATTTTTTATATTCTACCAGAATCCATTATGACAAAGGAATCTTTTTAATTTCTTTTTCTTAAATACATTTTTTACCATACACGCTAAGTGACTAATTAATTCAGAATTTGATTACTAATAAATAATATTATTATTATCTGGACATACAAATTATATTTTCTAACAGATATCACTAGCTGAATTAAAAAATATTATTAAATTACCAAAATTATGAAGATTAATTTTATGGGTATCTCGTTGAAGTCTTGTAATTTCATGGAATATTATAGCAATTAAATTCTAGGATTCTTGTAGAAAAAATATCCCTGAGATGAAGAGTATACACATCTTTTTTTTTTAATTTTATAAATGTATTTGAATTTTATATATGCATTTTTTAATTTTATGTTTTTTTTTAATTTTATAAATGTATTTTAATTTTATTCATCCTAAGAAACCTGCAGTGTATAGAAATCATTTTGAAACACAATTTAACTTTACTTTATATATATATATATCATAAATCATAAAAAATTTGCAAATAAGAAACTATCATAAATGGTTTTAGGGATATTCATTCAGAGTATTAATTTGAAGTTTTATAATTATAACATCAATAAAATTTTGTGTTTATAGTATTTAGATAATAGACACTATCTAAATGAACAAGATACAGTATTAGTAAATTTAAAGAACATACATTCCATTCCGGTTTGGTGCGGTCCAGTCCAGTCTGGTCTATCTGACATAGGACTTTTTTCTTGTTCTTTTTTGATTTTATTCTTTTATTTTTATTTTAAATTAAAATTAAATTTTTAAAAAGTTCTTATAAAATTTGTTTGTTTACTCATAGTATTTATATAACGGACATTTTCTAGATGAATTACTTGACTTTTCTGTTAAATCATATTTGTAAAGTTAAAGACCATACTTTTATTTTATTTTATTACTTTATTTTATTTATTGTGAAGGCTTAAAAAAAAAAAATATATATATATATATATATATATATATACATGTATATATATTTTAAACAATGAAAGAGAAAATGTTATTACATAAGATTTTAAATATTGTGCTAATTATCAAAACAACTGACAGTTAAACAAACACTAATTTAATTACCACTAATTAGATCTGAAACATGCATTGGTACTGGGACACTGATCATCAGAAAACATTAACTAAAAACAAAGACTTGATTTCTCCATTACAGTTTAACCTCAGTTTGTAGTTTAAACTTTAAAGTTTAAATATATCAAAAGCAGTGTGAAATATGAATAAACACTGAACCATCAATGAAAGCATTAACCTGAGACAAAAAGAAAAATTAGACACCAGACCAAATATTCATTTAAATAAAATCTGGGTTCTATTAAAATAAATATCACCTATTTATCAAGAACATAATGTATGATTTTAACTAAACAATATGAAACATTACATGTTTATATAATGGCATATACAGGGTAAGCTGCCAAAACAAAACCTTAGTGAAGCCGATGACCTCTAAAAACTAGGCAAATCTACTGATCCAAAAACATTTTGCATGTACATGTACACAGATTATCATAAGCCTTTCCTATTTAAAAAAATTGCAAAAACCAGAACCTATCTATACCAGATAAACATCAGAATTAGAAAAGTTTCTTATTTAGATAGGTTTCACTGTAGAAGACATTAAAAAAAAAACTTTATCTTTTTACATTAATCCCACAATTCCCTGACTCTTACCGTTATTAAAAAATCCATCCACGCTCCACTTCCTAAATAAGTCACTGGTAAAATGTCACCTTATTCTTTTTTAAACACAATCACAAAAAAAGTTGCATATTATAATTTTGCATTTATATGCACTACTGACAGTGAAAAAAGCTGACACTACACTAAGCACTGACGACAATTATATATACTTCTACTGCTATGTTTGATCATGTGTGCCTGCTATAATAATAGAGGTGATAATAGCACCAAGCCATGCGGTAATGGCTTGCAGTACTTGGGTTGCAGGCTAAAAGCTATCTATAACCCACGTCCTACTGACACAGTTACCTCACCGATTGTCACGGTGACCTGTTTGCCGCCGTTCAAGAGACCCTCTAAAACACACTGTCCTGTATAAGGAGTGAGTTTCACAAGGTATACAGGAAGAAACATGAAAAATTACTACCTCACTGTTTTATCAGATAATGTATTGCTTACATTGAGCTACTGACCCAGTAAATCAATGTAATCACATGGTTCGTATTGCTTGCATTACACAACGGTCAGGTGTACTATAAGTGTAAAACATAGACGGGTAAACTAAGTAGGCTGTCGGTGTACAGGTGGGGTTTTCTCACAACTTTTCAATATAATGAAACCACATCAAACCGAACATCCTGACTCAAAGTTTAACGTTCTGGGAGTAAATTCCATTTGATGAAAACAAGATTATCAAAGTTTAAATTTGATTTGAAAAATTAATATTTTAATTAATGAGATGTCATCAGGGTATGAAATTAACTTCTTTATATTTTTAACCAGCTTTGTAATTTGTTTAACTTGAAAGTAATAGTTGTTAATGACACCCCAGCACATTGTTTAACAGAAGTCAAATACTTTGCTACTCGTGATCTTTAAAGAAAACAAAATACTACCACTTAGTTTGAGCTATTTTCCATTCCAACCAGTAGTCCACAACTCGTTCATCAAAAGCGGTGATATGAGCTGTCCTGTCTGTGGGCCGGGGCATATAAAAGACCTCTTGCTGTTTATCGGAAAGAGTAGCCTATGTGGCCACAGCGGGTTTCCTCTAAATATATATGTCAGAATTACCATATGATTGATGTCCAATAGTTGATAATGATAAAAATCAATGGGCTCTAGAGGCGTCGTTAAATTAAAAAAAAACTTCTTGCCACCACCTAGTCTACTCTTTCTGATTAGCAGCTTGGTGTGTTTTATAAACATCTTCCCACAGATAAAACAGTAGCCTTATTAGTGTTTTTGTAACACCAACATTGGACCACTGGCTGGAATCAAGAAGGTCTAGCAGATCTTTTGAAAAAGATTGATACCTTATGAACCAATAGGATTCCCACACTAAAAGACAATTATTTTGAATGACTTTTCGAGAATTTAGAAAACAAATTTTTAATGAAAGCAATCAATATTAGTGCTGATCTACAAGAGAGTGTCAAAAAGGTTTGAGCCTGCCCCATTTCCTAAAAGGATAGCTAATGTTTTTGAACTTGGTAATGTTCTTCAATGTTTTGAAATATAGTGCTCTTAATTTTGTTCATATTGTGCTTTCAGGTGTGTTGCTGTTGAATATATACATATATGCACATACTTCTTCTAGATAATAAATTTGTTAAAATATGAACAAAAAAAAAGCAAAAAAACAACAAGCTGCATTTTAATCCATATAATTTTAATATTAAAAAAAAAATATCAATGGTTGAATAAAAAATAAATGTATATCAATTTCTTTAATATGAGGTTAGTTCTGAGACAAATTGGAGAGTGGAGACACACTTCCTGGGTGAGACGTCCAATACGACATCCAGTATGCCGCTCTTGTTTGCAATTTCCTGGCTTTCAATACGTTTCAGTTAAAAGTGCTAGCGGCAGTAATTCCTACTCATTATATTGTGATTTGTGCCACTAATCATTACTCTAATGACAAGCACTTACACAATGAATGCAGAGTATGAAATTTTATAACAGTCATTGCCTTTTCACATGATGGATGTATCCGTGGTGACACGTTCCAGAAATACATCATTCAGTGTGGAATATGATTTCAGTTGTTAATACAGGGTCATTTGATTAAAACTGGAGCCAAACCTCATTCCTAGAATATCCTATGGCATTTATTCTGTCAGAACATTATATGATTGTTTAACGACACCCCAGCAAAAAAACAAAACAAACTGACTTTTGTTTAACTACACCACTAGAGCTTATTAAATCAGGGCTCATGAAAATCAGCACCAAAACTGACCCAATGTTGACCAAACATCCTAAAACACCCTTATTTTCACCCTACCCGAGCCATCTTTTGCACATTTACCTTCTGGAAAGTAAATTACATTTGAATTAAAGAATTCCATGAATAAATCATTGTTGCTACAGTAGAAATTAAAATACAAATTTAGTAAAGGTTTTTTTAATAAACAAAACAACAATAGTTTTGTTTTTTAAAAGTAATCAAGTGTTTCAGGTCCCGACAAAAAGTAAAAAAAGGTCCAATGTCTCATTGCGTTATATCCGAATTTGTGTTAAATCTGGGATTCACTGTAACTGAAATTATATGAGAAATAAAAGACGTCGTAAACTGGAGAGGTGTGAAACATTTATCAAATTTACCATCATGATAAATGGTAACGCGTTAATGGAGGATAGCTGCATCTAATCATTACTGAATGTGGGTTATGCTCAGGCAATGAAAATTTAAAAAATTAAAAGTGTAACCATAAACCTTGAAGCTTCCACCCACTCACATTAAATGTCTATAGATCAAGTTGTAAGAAGATTATTTTATTATCACTGTGACAAAATATAAACCAGCCAGCTGGCACAAACTGACTGCCTGTTACACATTATCTTTTGCTCTCATACTGCGTAGATTAGAAATTTAAAAAATCTGGGGTTTTTTTTTGTTCTGAAACTTAAAGGACTGGGTTTCTCTAACAATCATTTTCACCTCAACCAAGAAAGGATTGTTGTTTAATAACACCACAGAATTTGGTTAATTAGAAGTTATTAGAAAAGGAAAGAAATGGTTTAATTTTTTTAATGTTTTAATTGATTTAATGATCCCACCCCTCCCCACCAGCAAAAAAAACAACTATCAGCTATTGGGGGAATGACACCACTAGAGCAATGGATCCCAACCATTTTCCACTCATGGACATTTTGGGACATTTTACAAATCTCCAAGAATCCCCACAATTGCATTTAATCTGTTCAGTCAGATTTCCCTTTGACTTTGTAGACTCCCCCAAAATTTTAATGGATCCCTAATTGGTTCATGGACCCCAGGTTGGGAAACAATGCTAGAGGATAATGATTTATTAATCATTGTAGAATGTCAATCATTTGGTAACGTACATTTCATCTTTTAGCAGCACAGGATCTTTTTAAAACTCTTTCTCACGGACAGAACCACACATACAACATCCATTGATATACCTGTTATGATGCACTGGTTGGGACAGGGAAAAAATCGATCAGAAAGTTAGTCAACTGAGGGTAACAGTTATATGACTAAACACGTCAAGCAGCTACTCTACCCACTGAGCTAGATTCTGCCCATGTGCAGGTTGATGTAAACCAAATCACAATGATTATCCAGGTCATAAAAATGTTTCCAGGATGTGTCCTTCACCTTTAAGTTGTCACATGCATAGAAAAAATGGCAGCTGAAACTCAGATTTTATGATAGTAACATTTTCCATATAGTACAACCAGGTACATAAGATACAGATGACATGGGAACAAAACACAGGATTCTTGTGATTGCCGAAAGCATGTTATTTTATAAAACTTCAAAGGATGAAATTGTTCTGGGGCTCTATATGAATACAAAAAAGGTGATTGTTGATTATGGAAATATATCGGATTATGAAATGGTTCTAGGATATTGCAGATCTGCTTCAGTAAGAAATATCAGTTTATCAAAGGATTCCACACTGAACAAAAAAGGTTAGGAATCATGAAATATTTTCTTATGTGAAATGGCAATAATCATCAAATGAATGTAAATCATTTACATGAAAAACATGAATAGTTTGCAGACCAAACTTTATTCCCGGTCATGAATGTAATGTCCTTATGATGCCATACAGTGAATGCAAAGAGTACTACCCAGTATTAACAATGTGAGCAAATACTGCAATATTCCTAACTGTTTTTGTTTAGTATACATGTAGTTGTATTAGGCCTATTGTTTTGTAAAATAAATGAACTTTCTGAACTGATTTCGCCACTTCACTCAAAGAATAAGATTTTCTTTTCTTATTTCCAAGTCTTAAGTGACAATCTTGAACAATCTTGAACAAAAGATTAAGCTTTTAAGTACTGTCTTGACAGTTCAATGGTTTTACAGAGGTTTACACACCACACTCTGAATGTTATGACATCAGTTTATGCTAGATGTTTGTCTTAACCCAATCATCCATACCATTCAACATATGAGTGCAAATAAGTTAATAAAAGAGAAAGAGTGCAAATAAGTTAACAAAAGAGAAAGAATTTTAAAAAATGACTTCTTTTTTAGAAGGCATAAGGTTTAAAGAAATTACTCTAACCTCGAAATTAGATGAACTGCAATTTTCTTATTCGTTGATTTTGTTTTGTACTCTGTTTAAACGAAATGGGTTTGTTTCAATAAAGCGCGTTAAAATGCTTAGATTGTGAAATAAGAAAATCAATAACGTCCCAGTAACCAGTCCAAGAATAGCCTGCCCTGCTGACACAGATGTGGATTTCATCAATATATCGCAATGTACTCACTACATTGGAGGAGCACGAGCCAGTCTAAAAATAGCACAGAGTTACACACGTCATCCATGACAAACAATAAAGGCAGGTCGAGAGTTTTAAATTTAATTAAAAGGGTAAAAATGATGAAATAATTAAAAGTTATGTGTTAATTAAAATCAGTTACGACACTGGTTCGAGAGACGTACGTGCTCCATGTCACGGTTTTCTATAACAAATTTAATAAATCACTTCACCTAAATGAACCAAATCTAGTTAATAGAATCTAGTTAATAGATAATGTAATGTAATTCTGATGATTAGTCTTTTTTCTACCATTAAAATTGTGCCTTAGTTAATAAAACAATAATTGTGTATTTCTGGGAACATACTGAAAAACATCAGGCAGAATTGGCATTTTTTTTCCTTTCTTTTTTTCTTTTGCTATTTACAAATTTTAGAAACAGAAAAAAATAATTTATCACAATATTTAAAAAAAATAATTTTTTTTTGAATCAGGTGCCTTAAGACACAATTATTATATTTAGGTGTTTACTATAATTTTTGCCAAGAAACTCCAATGTGGTACATTTAGCGTGTTTCTTGTAATCCTGGTGTTTACGATGCATCAAACTGTATTTTACACAAAACTGTACTTTACACAAAACTGTATTTTACACAAAACTGTATTTTACACAAAACTGTATTTTACATAAAACTGTATTTTACACAAAACTGTACTTTACACAAAACGGTATTTTACACAAAACGGTATTTTACACAAAACGGTATTTTACACAAAACAGTATTTTACACAAAACGGTATTTTACACAAACTGTATTTTACATAAAACTGTATTTTAAACAAAACTGTATTTTACATAAAACTGTATTTTACACAAAACGGTATTTTACACAAAACGGTATTTTACACAAAACTGTAAGGTGTGGAATCTAGATGAGACAGTTCACCTAAGATGCTTTGGTCATAGGATCGAACCTCGTCAGTGGGTTATTTTCTGATTGGGGTCCCCCCATACCAATCAGCACTAGACAACTGGTAATGATCCCTTGTTCTACGTGTGTTAGTTACAAAACATTCAATCCACACAAACTGCCAATTGGTTATGTTGTGAAATTAAAAGTTCCAAACCTTTCCAGAACTTGATTTAGGCAATTTGGATTATGTAGATAATCATATAAATTTTATATTAGACATATAATTACTCATTAGTACCTTTCTCATCCCAACTAGTCGTATATCAAAGGTCATGGTATATGCTTTCACATCTGTTGAAGAGCACACATAAAAAATCCTCTGATGGTAAAGAAAAATGTAACTGTTTACCTTTGAATACAAGAGTCAGAATTACTTCCCTTTTTCATAACCAGCTGGATAAACGGATGGTGGATTGATTGATGAACAGTTGAAAAAGCAATCCTTTAAAAATATATTTTGTTAAAATGAATTTCAGCTGAATTTACTAATATTTGGTGTCATATGGACAGATGGAAATATGGATAGATGGAATATATTGGCTCGATGTGATACAATTAAAAAATTTATCCAATTTTTTATGAAACAAAACAAACAGCCAAGTCTGAAATTTTAAATAAAACTATTATTTATAAAGTTTGGTACTATTACAAATTATTTTCCCAGATTAAAACAATCATTTACCAGTATTAACTTAGCTGGCAAGTAAAAGCTATTGTAGTATTATGTAAAGATCTACATAATACTGGAACAGGAGAAAATCCTGTGCTCTACTGATTGACAGACATTACTGTGCATGCTGCTGTAAGAGGGGAACCCTTTTAAAATCATCTGCAATGATACTGTCCCGACAGAGCAGTGGTTAAGCTATTGGTAACACGACTGGTAGGTGCTTGGATCAAATCTCGGTTGAGGCATGGGATTTTTAATATTTGTATCAGCTCCAACCCAGAGAGCACTGCAAGGCTCAGTGGGTAGGTGTATATCACACCGACTTGTGATCCACAACTGATTTATCAAAGGTCGTGGTATGAGCTATCTTGTCTGTGGGATAGTACACATAAAAGATCACTTGCTGCTTATCGATAAGAGTAGTCACATTAGTGTAGTGGAGAAGGTTTCATCTCTTCAACTAACAATAACCTCTGTCTTGGACAGACAGCACAGAAAGCTGAGCTGTGTGCACAGAACAGCATGCTTGAACCTTAACAGAATATAAGCATGAGAATACGTACAACCAATCAGAAGTGTAAACCACTAACAGATATTAATACAATGTGCTAGGAGCAAGTCATCACACAAGTACAAATAGTTCAAGGATTATTTTCCTCCTACAGATTGCTACAGAAAGAAAGGATTGTTTTAACAACACCTCAATGTACTGTTTATTCAGCAGCTATTAGGTATCAAACAGTGTTTTTCACTTACAGTCTTCAGAGAAATCACACTACTCCCACTCATTCTGATTAGTAAGTGATCTTTTTTGTGTGTGCTTTTCCCCAGACAGGACAATACGTATCGCTAAAAGAGTACTCTATGTAGTAGGATTTCTGTTGTGAATCATATGCCACAAATACCCGTATGTTTGACAGCTAATGACTAGTGATTAACAAATGTACTAAACTTTGCGTTACGTCAGTTTGGCACCATCGTTTTTAACAATAACTTTTCTTCTATGGACTACAGAACAAAAAGGAAAACAGTTTTGGAAATTAAACGAAAGATCTTTTTTATACAAAATTTCAAGAAGATATACTGAATATTACATTTTTTATGAGGAAAAAACCTGATTTTCATGCATTTTTAGCAAGTCTTTTGCACTTTTCAGTTATGTTTTTTGTTACCTTAGCATCTATATATAATCCAAAAAGTTATGAAATGAAATACTATTGTGTATCATGTACACATTGCAAAAGGTTTGAAAGGCACTTGCTTGTCCTTTTGGCACTTATTTTTCAACTGAAAAACACTGGTCTTTTGATATTCCACTTCCGGTGACGCATCTCATGAAAGTCTTTTGCAGATGACACATATGTAAAGATTATATTTTATTTGACCGACATTATGCTCTACACATCATCCAATCAAACCTATTCACATTGCAAACCATACCTACACAGCTGTTCAAATTGATTAGCTGATACAATTACCTTTTATGTGTTGTGTGCCTGCCAATAATTTATCTGGCAATTGTAAAACATCTCATACAGGAAAAATCAATTTAAGTATTACCAGAGAAGGTCATGTATTTTAATATACTCTGTATAGTATACATGAACTTAACAGGTTTTAAATTTCACTGCTTCAGAACCAACAGGGTATAATTCTGGGTTTGACACTTACTGGTATCAACGAATGCCCCAAAGTTAGCTGCATCTGTGACCCAAAGGTAGTGTGTAGGTTTCTGAAGCTATCCCACATTTATCTTGAAATCAAAAGATATTCCACATAAAATTTGTGTCTTGGTGAGAAACACTTACACTCTTTTGGTTCTGAAGCAGCAATTTTAATTATTACCATTATTATTTGTCTTTGTTTAACAACACCATTCATTTATTAATCATCATCTTTTGGATGCCAAACATTTGAAAATTTCGACATGTTATCAATAAGAGCAAGCCTCTGATGGGTTTTGAGAGTCCAGTGTTCTACTGCTTGACCACCAAAGCTCACCTTACTTTTCAGAAGCCTACAGTTATAGTTGTAGTGAAACTTAGCTGCGACTTATATGCACTCTCATAGAATAGCCGCACAAACAGCAGTGAAAACAAGCAAATTTAGATTATCAGAGTGCAGCCAAATAAAACATGTCAAGGGCAATTACTCCAAAAATATTTAGGCTAGTGGCCAATCTGTAAATTGATGAGATTTACTTATATACTTAGAGAAGAATTCCTGTGAATTTAATCTTGCAGTCTCATTAAAATTGCTTCATCTCTGTGTGTGCATGTGCTTGCATGCAAGCGTGTATTATCCATGTTTAAAAATAAATAAAATATATAATGAATAGAAAAATACAAAAACATTTAAAATGTATTGAGATAAATAATTCAATTTGTTGCTTTTTATTATCCATAAAAAAGAAAGAAAGAAAAGAGAAAGAAAGGATTAATGAATGGCTACCAATGTTAATGTTGTTGTGTTTGAGACAGATTGTTCACAAAAGAAACCTGCAACCATTTCATAATAGACTATTCGTTCCAATTAACAAATGATTTTTTGTATGCACATACTGACGACTTTGTTACACCAATCATGAATCACTGGCTTGAAAGAGAAATAGCCCAATGGGTTCTCTGAAGGGCATCGATCTAATGACCATTAGCAGCTCAGGAGGATGTTCTACTTCTGAGCTACATCCCACTCCTTGACCTTCAAGAAGTCACTGTCCTATGGGAACTGCTGAATAAGCACATCTGGCAAGTGAATCTAATTAATTAAATTAATCAACATTTACATTAATTAGAAATGATCAGGTATATTTCAGTCATTTTGACATTAAGCCTTTAAGGCTTTTGTTTTGCAGTAAAAGGTTTGACTTAAGTATCCTAATTGTTTCATTACTATAAACTATGAATAAATTAGCATAATTATGTTCTTGTAATTGTATTTAGGATCCTTGAAAGCTGGTAACTAATACCAAACTATTCATGGGGTCTTTTTAGCAAATGATCAATGTTTGTTTCTCTGCTGGGGCAAAAAATAATAAATAAATAAAAAATGTCTCAGTAACTGAAAACTAATTTTAATCATGTTTGGAATCTTGTAAGTTAATAACAAAAACAAATTATACTCCTGTCCATTTTCATTCCTTGAAGCAGAGAAACAATTTTAATTCAGAATTATAATTAAGTGAAGGGAAGCTACTCTGTTTAAATACAACAAAATAATGAGTGGCAAAACTTTAATTATAAATTTTGTACTGATTCATTAACATTAATTTGGCCTTATTTTTTTTATTACTTGGTGTTTGGGTCAGCCAATTCTAAAAACAATGAAAGTAAAGTTTAAAAACTTTCGTTTTGGAAAGTTTTCTGACATTTCCAAAATGTTTTTAAAAATATTATTATTATTATTTTTTAATCTCAGAGTTAATCTATACAGTGAAAAACAATTCAATAAATTAAACTTGAACAATTTGTGCTACCTATTCCATTTTAAAAATCCCATTCTCCTAGTAAAAGAAGGTTTAAAAAATATGGTAATTCAATTACAGTGCAGTTGTACTATTTATTTTTTCAAACAGTTACTGTGCCATGTCATGTGATTCATTGCCAATACCTTACAGAACTGGGCGGGCGCATGTATAGCTAACAGGATGTAATGCTGTGTCAGTTTTAGAGTAGGCCTACTTCGTACCGCTTGAATAACCATTACCAATAAAATATATAACCTGAAGACATAGTTAATGTAGTGGAACACAATGAATGATAGTGCTGCAAGGTTAAAATCCTGTAACAGAGAACAATATAAATTAAAAATCATTGTTAATCAATTATTCAAATACAGATCCATTATTATATATTGCATAAAGATTACAGATCAATTTTCACAAAACTTGTTAGATCCATATGACATCAAACTGAGACAATGTTTTACAATTCAACAGGCGAGGTTCCATGGGGGATGGGGGGTGGGGGGATGCCCCCCCCATATTTTGGGGCAATGAACATTATTCTTGTAAAACCCTAAGCGCAAGTACATACCAACGCAGCAATTATAAGTCCCTCCAAAGTTGCGCCACCCTATTCACAATGGCTAGAACCCCCCCTCCCATTCTAAGTACATAAGAGCCTAGGTGATAAATCCTAGAAAACTGACATTGTTAAACAAGGGTTGTTATAACAATGTACAAATGAGTTACAGTAGTTAAATACACAATGTTTGTAGTCATCTATATTTATTCAAATTGTAGACTTAGCGAGTTTTATTAAAACAGTATTCAGTTATCAGAGATTAGAGGATTATACTATTACTGACATTTAGCCCTTTTAAAAACAACTGTTTGTATTATTGCTTGTACACAGGGTGAGTAAACTGCTGCTATAATCTCCAGGGCAGGATCTGCTGCAAATGGAGCAGAAACTCAGTCACTGGGTCACGGGTTAGCAACAGGAAACAGCAGTTTGCCCTCAATGTAGACTTTCTTCGGGACATTACAAGTTAGAGTGCACTTTGTGAAAACTAGCATCCGCTTCTGCCACAAATGTATCTGTATTAAATTAGTGGCAGTTGGTTTTGACAAAAACCTGTAACTTCAAATGGTGTGTGATTGAGTCTTGTTTAATTCACTTGTCCTAACTGAATTAATGAGTTGTTTTTCTTGGTGTCAGATGAATTTCATCTGTGTATTTTTTCTTACTTGAAATGTAAACATATTCATTCCATAACACTATTATGAAAAGAAGTAAAGTCTAATGATTTATTTATTAAATTAATTTTAGAAAATTAATTTTAACGGCAATAAAAGTCAAAATGATGAGTAAATTTTCATTTTATATGTAGAGATAATTAGTTATTTGTCAGGTTATTATCTTCCATGATTTTGTTTGTTTATTTGTTTTATTATTATTATATGTGACCCCCAATAGCTGATGTTTACCTTTGTGCTGGGAGGGGGTTGTTAAATAAATACTATTTTACACACACACACATACACACACAAATTAACCAGTATTCACTTAAAAATATCATTTATTTTTCTGTTTCATTAAGAAAATATTTACTGCATTTTATTTTTGAATTAAAATACAGTCTGACAAAATATCTCAACAAAATGGCAATTAATTTTTTGTTTTAAAAGTTACCAGCACAATTATCTGTATCCCTCTTACGTAAAACATAACGTAATTGACTAAAGTAGCCCATCCAGTGACGCTATCGCTTTAGGCTGGCTCGCAGACTACTTGGCTCCTTGTTCAAAAGTGTATTCCGCAGTAAGAGTCTTATTTCAAAAAGTTTCCAATAAAACGTAGTGTTTAAGAAATATTTGACAAATACAAAAGCTGTTATCTAGTAGAAGCTTTGGGCTAGAGGTCTAGAACATATAAAAAAAAAATCTATTCAAGAATGTGGGCAAGTTGATCTGGTAAACTTAAAATGTAGTGTCTTTTTATTATACTCAACAAAATTAATTAAGGGCCAGTATCTTTGGACTTTTTTAAATCATACATAAAAAGCTCATTTTGGTCAACTTTTCATAAATGCATGATACATTGTAAGTACATAAGAGCCTAGGTGATAAATCTGAGAAAACTGGTTGACATTGTTAAACAAGGGTTGTTATAACAATGTACTGAATAATAACACCCTTTGATAAACCAGTTGTGGAACACTGGTCGATTTAAGTGACTTACACCTATCCATTAACCAATATGCGGTACACACTCTGGGTTTGAGCAGGTTTAGTGATCTAAAATTCCAAGCTTCAACTGAGATTTGATCCCAGTACCTGCCGGCCATGAGTCTGACATCTTAACCACAGTGCCACCAAGGCCAGTCTATCAATATTTAGAAGTCGTCTGTGATGAAAACTTACTAAACTAATAATATAAAAAACCAGTACCAAAAGGTCTAGTTTTCTTTAATATGTGATTATTTTATAAAGGTGGCAACTTTTATATAGGTGGTTACTTTATACAGGTTATTTTGTACAATTTAAACAGAATGACAAAAAAAAGAAAAGACAAAAATGATATATTTGTGATACAGACAGGAGATGCTTATTGAAACATTATACTTGATTTATTACATTTAGGAAAACAATAACAAGGCCACTTAATACAGGTGTATGCTTTACAGAGGGGCTGCTCTAGCAAAATGAGAAACATTTTACAATATATTTTTTATTTAACGAATCCCCAGCACGAAAGTAAACATCAGCTACTGGGGGATACACTTTACAATTTGTACTTTTAACCAACAGATTACTTGACATAAAATACATGACATAATAAAGTATAACGATGACCCTTCAATGAAAGGGTCACATGTACTGCTGCACGTATTCGCAGTGTGTCACCTATCTTACTATTCATCTTCACACTGCTTTATAGACTTTTATTTAATCATAATAGACTCAGCAGATGTTTCATTACAGGAGGGGTATTTCAGACTGTATTTTAATAACAGACACAGCAGCCACAGTTACGGTCACGCTCCTTGTTGCATTACAATCAATTCTATTTAAACTTATTCAACATAACTGTTAAATGGTATATACAGAGTATGCGATTAGACAGGTTTATAAAGCGATAATCCAGTTTAGAAGTATAAAAATAAGTCTGTTTTAATAAGGTAGATGTGTTTATTATCAAAACAGCAGTTTTAAAAGTGAATTATATATTGTATTTTTACTATAATTAAACCTCCTCACATAGCCACTTGTTTTAAACTGTCACCTTTATTCCCCACCACCTCCCCCCCCCCCAAATCAGCTTATTTAGTAGATAAACCTGTATTAAGTAGCCACCTCCATCAAACAGCCATCTGTGTTAAAAGGTCATTTTTACATTCTCACATCATGTAATCTAGTACAACATAACCGGTATTAAAGAGTCCACTATCTGTTACACTAGGGGCCAAATCTAGTTCAGTCAATAGAGCATTTGCTCATAGGATCAAATCCACTTGGTTGACACTTATTTTAGTCAATTCTGATCACAGATGGCTCTTAAACATTGTTTGAGTAAAACAATTCTCATAATAAACATAAAAATCATTCAAGCAGTGGGTTTTTCATCCATTTATGAAAATTACCAAAACACACTTTTCGGTTTGATTTGAAAAATGCCAAACATGTCTAATTAATTGTTTAATATATATAATTAATACTGTTTATACAAAATCTGACTCATGATACAGTAAAACATTTGCAAATGCCGAATGTTTCATGTATTTATCAAAACTTGACCAAAATGCACTTTTTGGGTATCAGTTGAAAAATGCTAAAATTATCTATTCTTTTTAATGAGTTTATAAATATACATTAAATATATAAATCTTATGCACAAATAGAAATAAATATGCTCTTCAATTTAATCACCTCTACATTATCAGCTTGTTATTGTTAGTCAAAACAGATATGCAGGTTGGATTTAGCATTTATTTCACTGGTAACAACATAGTGATACTAATTAGTCATTAAAGTGAGCTCTCATCATAACAGTGAAATTAATTCCCTGTCAGTACCGATGTCATATCGAGTTATAAACATCACAAACAACTGCACTGATGTAGAGTCAACTCTGTTTAGGCTATTTGAAATTATTGTTTGGTTTATGACTTAACCTACACTAAAAACCATAGAAGAAAATAAATAAATAAACAAAACAAACAAACAAAATTTACGACAGCTATCAGCATTGCTGTCATATAAAGCTATTTCAAAAGTGATCTACTGTGGCATTTTTATCATTGTCAGGTATTTATTTATTATTTGTACTGTTAAATTATTAATTTTGTTTATTTTAATGACACCCCTACAGTACATTGATATATTAATTGTCAGCTGTTGTCAAGTATGACGGGTTTTGAACCACTGTCTTCAGCTTGAGAGTCCAATGTTCTACTACTGGACCACAGAGGCTCACTTTTGTACTATCAAATTAAAAAAACAAATAACAAATAAAAATAATAATATAAATAAATAACAAACAAATAACAAACAATAATAAACAAACAAACAAATATAAATAAAACAACAAAATAAAATTTAAAAAATATAATCATAAATTAAAATAAAAAGCTGATTTACATTAAAAAAAAACACACAGAGCATTATTTTAAAAATATAAATAACAAAATATTTTTGTGGCAATTTTTTCCTACCATGCAATCCAAGATTTTCTTTTATATCCTCTTTCCCACAGACAATTATATTACAGAATTGGTCGTTATCATGGGAAATGGAAAACTATTTTAATTTACAACTACATGTATGATCAACTTTCTTACAATTATTGTATCTGACGTATAAATAAAGTAATTTTTCATTATTTATTTGAAATATGCTTCCCATAACGAAAGGAGAATGCCAATATACAAGTTTGCCAAAAAACAGGAGCTAGAAAGTATTAGTTCCCAGACTAATGCTGGAAGGATATGAAAAGTGGGTTTTATGCTGCGCAGTTTTTCACGCTGGCAAGGTCACTACATATCAGGTAGTGCTAACATTAATGCAGCACACTTGCTGAAGGTTTTTTTAATCCCCTCAAAACAGCAAGCTCTGGAACTGTCATAAATTATTAAGAGGTTTTTTTTAGTGTGGAAGAAAAAGTAAAGTTTGTTTTATTTAACGACGCCTCTAGAGCACATTAATTTTTATCTTATCATCGGCTATTGGATGTCAATCATATGGTCATTCTGAAATATGTATTTATAGGAAACACGCTGCCGCCACAAAGGCTACTCTTTCCGATAAGCAGCAAGGACTCTTTTATATGCACCGTCCCACAGACAGGACAGCACTAACTACGGCCTTTGATGAACCAGTTGTGGACCACTGGTTGGAACGGAAAACAGCCGAAACTGTAAATGGGTCCACTGAGAAGGATCGATCCAAAAACCGACCGGATCACAGGCGGACATGTTACCGTTTGAGGATCAAAGGGTGTGCCAGGAAACTACCCAATGTGTATTTTGTTCTTAGTATTAAAAATAAAGTATACTTTACACTAAAATTGCCATGGAAAATGCTGTGGACACTATTTCTCTACAACATTTATTATGCCGTGGACATTTTCTTAATTGTAGGAGTGGTATTTCTGATTGAAAAGCTTACGGATATACGGACGACTGAGTAAAGTAGACACAGAAAGACAAACTTTTAAAGCATCATGTGGCTTACAGATTATTACTCAACATACACGCGGCAAAATTCGATCCGGTTACCTAGCGGAAACAGCCCGAAGCAGAATCCCGGTTAGTAGTAATGGCGAATGACGTAATGCATGCACATTCAGTTTGGTTGTAGACTTTGACCAGTTAAGAGTCTTGGAGATTAGTTTCGCCATCAGTAGTCCACGGTGTAATCTGTGATAACATCCATGCACGTATGGTAGCATTTAAAATCAATAAGCGGTGTTGGACAAACAAAATTAAATGTATGAATGGGCCTTTATTAAACGAAATACCGTAAATCATTCAATTGTTTGAATTGTTTATTTTTTTATTTATTTTTTAAATGGCGGATTGATGCTTTTTTCCAACCAACAGCATGGGTCTTTCTCTAATGTAATTCTATTTTGTTAAATGTTGTTATTGATGTGATTAGATTTCTTTTTTTTTCTTCTCTTTTTTTAAGGAACTCTTGCAGGCTTCGTGTCTCTTTAAATTTATTAAATAATGATATTCAGCTTTAGGTACCACACCACCATTAATTCATTCATGCAGTTCAATACAACCACTGTGTTAGAAAACATGCTATAAATTGCGTCATAATATCAATAAACACATACGGTTTTCATAGTTCCAAAGTACAAATTCTTAGTTACCATATGCACAAAAATAACCATACGTTGATCACAAAATTATTGAGCTATGCAACCTACAACCTTCCCACCGTCAGATTTCACTGTTTTGTGCGCTAACAAGCCATAAAGCTCAAATTCCTCAATACTTCCAGTTTTTCACTAGCTGTAGCAAACAAGGGCGAAAATCCGTTCCTGAAAGTGGGGGGACGGAACATACCCTTGTCCAAAAAGTGGGGGGTGCGGACCATCCCGCTGCCCCCCCCCTCCTCCCCCAACATTATACACCAATTGTGCACTTCGGTATATTTGCGCTAAGACGACATGGTTAAGTGTTACATTGATAAAATAAAGAAAAATACTGGTAAAGATTGTTATTTAGGCCTTTTAATTTTAATTTCACTGAAATTTTCAATTTTTCTAAGCAAAATGTGGTGGGGGGGTAATTATATAGGCGTCCTCCCTGTCAAAAATGTGGGGGGACGTGTCCCCCCATCCCTCCCCCCTCGGGATTTACGCCCATGGTAGCAACACTTAATAAAGACTAGGAGAATGAAATATAAATTACCAAGATAGTCCTACGTTTTAAATTCTCACGGGCAGTGCTGCATACATTTCTGAAACTAGTTAACGAAGTTCAACAGTTTCTAAATATTTTAAATTATATATTGTTGTTATACAAATTATAAAATACCAACAACGATTCATATACACTAATACTGACGAAAATAAAATCATGTGTATTGAGGCGGTTTGATCTTATGACCTCCGGTACCTCAACATGACGTTCTGTCACTGAGATAGATACAGCTTCTTATTGTAAACATGTCATGGTTGTTCGTGTTATTTAGTTCACGCATTGTGTGGGATTATTGAACTATTGATAATCGTATTTGTTCTGCTTGAATTATGTTCAAGGAGTATTGTTATCAAAATCTGACAACGACAAAGAATTTTTATTTTTTTTATTTTTTTAAAGCAATAACTTTCTTTCTGAAGTAAACAGACCGATAGTATCGATTTAATTATGTCTTTAATGTAAATATTGTTCATTTCGTCTAATCCATACTTTAATTTAAATGGCCAACATCATAATCGCAACAGGCATATTTGGTGATTTTTATTTTATTAATTTTTTATTTTTTATTTAGTTTTATTTATTATTATTATTATTAATTTGGTTTTTATTAGTAGTAGTAGTACTATAATTATTATTATTTCTTTTTAATTATTATAATAAAGTGTACAATCTTTGGAGTTCATCTTTCTTTTATCAATTTTCATTCATTTCAAACAACCAATACATATCACACATACCATTACCTTGAAACTTAATAGCTACTGACAGGCCTCGAAAGAGGACGTAAAATATGGCCAAAGAAATATGGCTTCCTAAGTACAAAAATAAACAAATAAAACAAATAACTGAAAAAAAAATATGGCCTACTTTTGGATTTATGTAGTTCGCTATTTTCAATCCTATCAAAAGAAAAGGATTGTTTGTTTAACGACATCTCAGCACATTGTTTATTCAACGGTTATTAGGTGTCATATAGATCGTATACATATTAGGTGTCATATATATCGTATACATATTAGGTGTCATATATATCGTATACATATTAGGTGTCATATATATCGTATACATATTAGGTGTCACATATATCGTATACATATTAGGTGTCATATATCGTATGCATATTAGGTGTCATATATATCGTATACATATAATATATATCGTATACGTATTAAGCGTCATATATATCGTATACGTATTAGGTGTCATATATATCGTTTACGTATTAGGTGTCATATATATCGTATACGTATTAGGTGTCATATATATCGTATACATATTAGGTGTCATATATATCGTATACATATTAAGTGTCACATATATCGTATACATATAGGTCATTTCACCCGCTACCATTACTCTGTCCGATTAGCAGTAAAGGGATATTTTATATATGCTTTCCCCCAGACAGCTCATTATTGTAAACATATCATGGCTGTTCGTGTTATTTAGTTCACGCATTGTATAGGATTATTGAATTATTGATAATCGTATTTGTTCTGCTTGAATTATGTTCAAGACGTATTGTTATCAAAATCTGACAACGTGACTCAGAATGTTTCTTAAAAAAAAAAAAAAAAATTAAACAATTACTTTTTTTCTGAAGTAAACATACCGATAGTATCGATTTAATTATGTCTTTAATGTAAATACTGTTTATTTTTATATCGATTTAATTATAAAACATGAGTCACGGCCTCTGATAAACCAGTTGTGGACCACTGGTCGGTGTAAGTGGCTTCACCTATCCATTGAGCCTTTACGGAGCACTCACTCGAGGTTGAAGCCAGTATCGAGATTAAAAAGTCCATGCCTGGACTGAGATTTGATCCCAGTACCTACCAGCCGTGAGAACCCCATCAGTCATAATCATTATCTAGTGTTTCAGTTAAATCTCGGGGGAGGTGGTGAGGCTCAGTTAAAACCCGGGGGTCCTTCTTTGAAGTTGGTTAAAGAAATATATTCAATTCAACTCAAGACACGTATTTTTGTATGTAGTTTCTTATGTCGTTCAGTATATTTTTAAATTCTCGTACTTTCATAGTGCAATAAATAGATTATTTACGGTACATATTACCGCCATTATAAGCGATTCCAACATCATCAGTAATTACTGGGTCAGGGAAATACATTGTGGAGTTCATTTTCGGACGGTCTTATGTCCATTTCGCTTAAATTACTGCTAAAGCAATGAATTGGTCAGTTCTCTGTGTGTACATTGAGCCATTTCAAGATTGCGTTCCTCGCAGAAATTACACTGATTATTCCCGCCATTGTTTGACTTCCTTGGAACCTTGTCGATTTCAGATGCTAGCTTACAAACGATCATTGCCGAATCGATTTCACTTTTCATTTGGTTGTATATATCATGTCAATTCGCTAGCCATTCACTTCGTTTGTTCGCCCTGTTTCCTATAACTAACAAATCTAATTAAAAGACAGGAGACTTCTTTTTTTTCATTTCAGAACATTTAAATATATATATATATATTTATATAGGAAAAATGATTTATAACTTTACTTTTGATTTTCTTATTTAATAAAAGTTTATGGTTACTGAAAGTTCGTTTTGTGTGCGTGTGTGTGTGCACGCGTGTATGTGTGTGCGTGTATGTGTGTGTGTGTGTGTGATGTATGTGTGTGTATGTGTACTATATAATTATTTTTGCTAAAAGGCCTTTAGTTATCAATATTATATTTTTATAAACATTATTAATTATCG
>JAULBS010129782.1:0-13490 GCA_032355785.1 Symmetromphalus regularis
TTGTATTAAGCTGCTACCTGTATTAAGCAGTCACTTGTATTAAGCTGCTACCTGTATTAAGCAGTCACTTGTATTAAGCTGCTACCTGTATTAAGCAGTCACTTGTATTAAGCTGCTACCTGTATTAAGCAGTCACTTGTATTAAGCTGCTACCTGTATTAAGCAGTCACTTGTATTAAGCTGCTACCTGTATTAAGCAGTCACTTGTATTAAACTGCATTGTTTTATTAATGTATTAAGCAGATTAAATGAGAGAAACAAAAAAACTAGTTATTCAAAGGTCTTGAACAACCTTTAATGTTACTGGCGTGGCCTACACTGGTTTTCATAGAAAGAACGAAAAGACAACTCTTGTCTTCTGTCATGGTGGATTTCACTGCATGTTTTCAACCAGCATTTTAACAATAATTACAACTTTGTGCTTCCTTTGTGATATATGTAAATTAATCATAAAAGGCCACTTGATAAGGTTACTAAACATTTATTTATTTATTTTGTCGTTCTTAGAAGATAACCTGTATTAAGCAGCTAGCTGTATTAAGCAGTCACTTGTATTAAACAGCAACCTGTATTATGCAATCACCTGTATTAAGCAGCAACCTATATTAAGCAGCCACCTGTATTTAATAGCTATAGGGCTACCTATATTTTTTCTATAATCAGCTAATTTAGCACAATTTGACCTGTATTCAGCCACCTGTATTTAATAGCTATAGGGCTACCTATATTTTTTCCATAATCAGCTAATTTAGCACAATTTAACCTGTATTAAGCAGCCACCTGTATTTAATAGCTATAGGGCTAACTATATTTTTTCCAAAATCAGCAAATTTAGCACAATTTAACCTGTATTAAGCAGCCACCTGTATTTAATAGCTATAGGGCTACCTATATTAAGCACAATTTAACCTGTATTAAGCAGCCACCTGTATTAAGCAGACAACTGTTTTAAGCAACCACTTATATTTAACAGCTACCTTTATTTTAGTATCACCTAAATTTTCTCCAAAATCAGCTAATTTAGCACAATTTAATCTGGATTAAGTAGCCACCTGTATTAAGCAGCCACCTGTATTAAGCAGCCACCTGTATTAAGTAGCCACCTGTATTAAGTTGCCACCTGTATTAAGCAGCCACTTGTTTAGAGGCTACATTTTGTTACTCCCTTTGGTGGCTGTTTAAGATAAGTTTGACTGTACTAATCTGAGCCAAAACGAATGCATATTGACTTCCCAGGTTTTTATGTGTGTGTTCTCACAGATAGGGGACTACTGGTTGGAATAGTGAATATCCCAAATGAATCCCTATGAAGGGGATCAATCCAACAACTTAGGTAGACACTTTATGTCTGAGATACAACCTGCTGTATGACATCATTAGTCTGAATTTAAAAATCTTAACCATGGATGCCTGTCTGGTAAAATTAATTGTGTGTTTCTGGGCATCTAAACCAACTTAAAAAAGTGGCCAACCCTAATGTTTATCATATAGTAATTATTTTATATTTTTAATTCAAGACACAGCATTTTATTTTCATTCTCTCAAGAAGACTGCAGAATATAATCAGTACTCCGAGACATTTTATCTTTGCATTATAAACTGAAATAGTTATCATTATATTATATTATTTTATATTATAATTTATTTTTGTTCAGTATTTTCCCAGAAAAACACAATTATTATTTCAGACCTAACCAAGCTGTTTTTTTCCTTCAGTTTTACTATTTATTTATTTTGCTTAATCAGCTAAAACAGATTTTAAAAGTAGAACAATTTTGTATTTTTACCCTTTGTGACACACTTTCAATGCATTGAGCACCTCTGTCACTTACTCTTCGTTATCTGTCACTGCCCCGATATTTTCTAAAAACAATTGAAAAGTAAGGTGTAAATTCATACTGGTCCTTAACTTTTTGTGACTAGTATAGAAACAGCTTTCATCACAAGTTTTCAGATGTTTTGGGGCATGGACTATTTAACCTATGATTATCACATAGTTTTGATCAAAGCGTTCAGGCAGGTGATTCTCAGCCAGCTATAAACTCATCTGTACCAGTCTGTCCCCGCTGAGCTCACATCGCAATTATTGATTACCTACAGGCTAATAGCAATCTGGAGCCAGACTACATTATCTGTCATAGGGTTAGATTCAATTTTTTTCATTTCCATTAAAATTTTCAAGCAAATGTACTGAGTATCAGATATCCGGGTTCAAATTGATGAGTGCTAATCTACATTAGGTATACAGTCAAACCTGTCTTAACCAGCCACTCATGGAACTACACAATGTGACCTCTTAAGATAGGTAGCTGCTTAATACAGGTTATATTGTACAAATTGATAAGCACTAATCAACATTATGTGTACAGTAAAACCTGTCTTAACCAGCCACTCATCCAACTACAAAATGTTACCTCTTAACATAGGTAGCTGCTTAATACAGGTTATATTGGACTGAACTGGCTGAAATGGGAGAAAAATAAAAGTGACACTTTAAGACAGGTGGCTGCTTAATATACTCAATCAAAAAAGAAAGTATACATGTTGAAATATTGAATTTTGTTTTAATGTGCCATTTCACCATACTCATAGGCAGTAAACAAGTGCGCATCTTGTGATAATACTGTACATAAACACCTCCTTCTAAATTGTGTGATGAATGAAGTCTGGTTTATGAAATAAATGACTACTTTCTTTTTTAGTTGAGTATATATGAGCAGGTTTGATATACTGTTTATCTCTGATACCCTCTTATTAAAGCATTTATATAACACTGTTATTAGGTATCAAAGATATAGTGTTAGCAACTCATGGTCTTCTGAGAAAACCCAATACCACCATATAAATTGATCTTTCTAAAAGTACATTTAAAGCAAGCTTCGCTTCGCTGTGCTAGAAAAACAAAAAATTGAAACTCTTCCTTGTTGACGGATTTCTTGAAGATTACTAGAGCAGATTTAATACCTCAGTGTTTAAAGTGTTTTGCCAGCTGCATGTGTGGAATTTTGGTTGCAGAACAGTAATAAGGAAATAAATGGTTCAGAAAATTAATATGTTTTCTCTGACATATATGTATCATTTTTTTTTGACATCGTGTGGCAAAAGTCAACTTTAGGTTTAAACCTTAAAGGCATAGTCCCACGTACTTTAAGGGGCTAATTGTCTAAATATTGATTACAAATGAAACTTACATGCATTTGTGATACTAGATCTCGCTTTCATATCACACAAGACGTTTTAACTGAACCATGGTATAGGGAATTCCATGTCGAGTTTATGTTTTATGATATATTTGTCCGTGAGCATAATTAATTGTTATTTTTAAAATATTAATAATAGGTGAGATGTGGTGGTTAAGTAAGTAGTTGAATGAAGTATTTCTATGGACAAATCAAATGTTTATGTTTAAAATTAATTTGGAAATTAATTAGGTCAAGGGTCCATGAGAGTATGCATATAAATGGTGCAATTTAAACATGCATATTTATCAATGTTTGTATGGTTGTTACGACCCCAACCCCCAGCACAAAACCTGGCTTTGAGCAATACATATCATTATAATAATTACTATATTTGACAGTTTAAATGCACAGGGAGGTAAAAAAACTAATTCCTATATTTGTCGATCGTTTAAGCACACATGTCAAGAATGATTAAAAATAATCTCTGCTTTTCTCCTGACGTCAGTTTAGAACGGCACTTTGCAATGATTTCAAAGGTGAGTTCAGCTTTCGATGCTTACGTTTTTTTAATCTCGTGATCCGGAGATGAGTTCACATTGCTCGGTATTCACAAGACAAGGGTGTGTGTGCTTAATAGGGCATGTGTGCTTAAACGGTCGAATACGGTATTATGATTAAGACAAATATTTACTGCAAAATATCGATTTTTACTTTTATAATACTTAATAGGGCATGTGTGTTTAAACAGTCGAATACGGTATTATGATTAAGACAAATATTTACTGCAAAATATGGATTTTTACTATTATAATACTTAATCAGGCATGGGTATTCGAAAAAGGGGCTGGCATGTATTAGGGCTGAAATTCAAATCCAAGGGGGCGTAAGCCTCAACAGGGTGCAAGGGCAATGCACTGATAGGAGGTGCAGGAGGGAGAATACCAATATCCGAAAATGAATTTGGGTATTTTGAAGGTTGATTTGTTGCCTCAGGCACAGAAATTTACAGGTGTATTTACATTCAGGCAATACTTTTACTCGCAGCCTTGGGGCATACGGGATATACCTTGAAGCATACAATGAACTTTACTGGCAGATATATATAGATGGGCAAACAATTGCCTGAATGAATTAATGAATGATGGTCTAACAACCCCCATCCACCCAGCACAAAAATAAATATCGGCTATTTTTTGTTTACTATTACCAACCCCTGCAATTAAGACAATGTCCGTGGCAAAATAAATGCTATGGAGAAATAGTGTCCCTGGCAATTTTAATGTAAAGAATAGTTTATTTTTAATAATATGAAAAAATAATTTAATAAGAAAAAATAATTTAATCTGAAGTACAAACGGTGCCGTGGAGAATGAAAAAATACACGGCAATCTCCATGGCATTGCTTATTGCGTCAGCAATTTCTGTGATAGCTATTACATATAATACATACATGTAATTATACATTTAATATGAATTTCTGTTATATATATTCAGTTTATACCTGTAGATCATTAATAACTACTGACTCCTCATATGTGACCTGTTCTAACCAAATGAGTTTTAACTTGTAGTTGGCTTCCCGTGCTACAGGCAAAAATAGCCGCCAGGCAGTCTATCTGGATGTTTTCAGTTTTGTGCAAAATAGAAGTCTTAAAGTATTAAACTTTGGTAGTATGCACTGATTTTCTAAAAAACTTGATTAAATATGTTTAAAATGCATTTTAATCTCCCTACACCACATCTACTCAATTAACAATGAACACTTTATTTTCTCAAAATAGCTGCCATCCCTACACCCAGTTTGCAAAACCTCATAACGTCCACTCTGTCATGAGTCGAAACATTATTTAGGTATCAAAGTAAAGAGCAGAATCTGCATATTTCAGAAATGTAAATATCTCAAAAGTGCCAAAATTCAGGTTAAGACTCATTTCGTGAGAACAGGTCACATATACTTAGAGGCACTGCAGTGATAACGGAAATGGGGATGGAATCGCCTAAGAACTTATCTGAAATGGAAATCCCGATTTTCTCCAAAAATATTAATTTTTTATTCGTCTCCAAACAGTGCAGTTTATTAATTAAACAGATTTTGGAAACAGAAAATGTCAATATCTGACTACACTGATATCTGTACATGTTACACCAAATTAGTTTAGCCCACAGATGATCACCAGTTGTTTAGTTTGTTTGCTTCGGTCGATTTAATGGAGAAAACTAGATGATTTTGAAATTGTTCTTTTGCTCAAATTTTCTGACAAATATGCCAGGGTCGATTTATTTATAATATTCGTCATAATTGAAAACAATGAAAATTGGTTTTCACGTTTGGTAAATAAATAATAGAATTAAAGTTTTTTTATGCGATTTATTCTAATTATATTTGGAGATTTTTGCAAAAACCGAGAATTACCTAACTCATGTCATGGCGTATTAAACAAGTTTGAATTCACACGTATGTATGTGTGCATGCGTATGTGTGTGTGTGTTAAATGGAAAATATTTCAGTGGAACACAAAATGAAATGATTAAATTGATGGAAACGGAACAAATCAGAATTTGTTAAATTCTGAAATGGAAAAGAGGAAAATCTGAAACGAAAAAAAAGTGCCTCTATATACTCCTGCTTAACACCAAATTTATCAACCATCCAAACCCGAGTAATACCTGAGCTGTATTCCTGGAATTATCTTTCCAGAATATTGGACTCATGAAGTTATTCTTTATACTGAGGCGCTGCAGCTTCAGATGCGTGCATCCACTCGACATCGCCGGCAACTGATTTCCATCCAGCTTCAGTGACCACATATTCCTAGAATTACAAACATTCTTCTTATAACAATACCATTTCATCACATACTATAGTCTGTTTATGGATTTTTGTCAATTATTTTAGTTTGCGTGAACCTCGTCGAAAAAGGACTAGAGTTTTGGAAATAGCAAAAACGTTCTATGTTCCAGTTTTTGTTCATTTAAATAATAATTACAAAATTAATATTACTCGTTAATTTGATTAAATATTACTCGTACATTAAAATCTGAAAAATTGCACAGCGTTAATAAGATTTGGCAGACGACAGCATTACAAAGAGGGGTAACTCTGTCCACTTTAACATTCAGAACATCTCAGCCATTTCCAGTAATCGTTTTTGCTTTAATAAATATTTTTTTTGCAAATATGGCATTGATATTAAGTTATGATTAATATATTTATAAAATAATAACTGCGTACCATAAAAATACATTATACAAAAATTACCTAACACTCCCATTTTGATATGGATTTGTCTGACGTTTACAAATGGCGGTCAAAGAAAGATACGTTCGAAATACAAAAATAATACTTTTGACTGTCGTTTAAACAGTACAGAACCAATGGAAACAACAAACTACACAAAAAATAGGACATTTTTTTATATTTCGAAAAATATCAACATTAATGAGGTAAGTTATATATTTTGTTTTTTATTCGTGAATATCCATGTTCAAAGTAGCGTAAACAGACTATAGGTTAAAACATTCTGACCTAGGTGTTTATACGCAGTACAAATTCTGCTTTGATTCGTCGATATTTGCTTCAGAAAAATTGTAAAGATTAGTTTTTTTTTTAATCCTAAATCAAAAAAGAAAAAAGAAATGTTTTAAAAATAATGTCATGTACTGGTTTGCGATAATAGGTGGCATTAATTGTGAGAAAATGGGAAACCTTGTTTTTTTAAAAATGATACAAGATATACACATACACACTCGCATGAACGCACGCACGCACACACACTCATACACACACACATACCTGCACACACATACATATACACACACAAACACACACACACCGTATGCATTTATTACTGTGGTATGTATGTATTGCTTAATAAACTCTAAAAATATAGAACCATTATACATACATGTATTGTAGTAAAGTTGCATATTTACATAAAAATACTGTTGACATTTCTACAAATCCACTAGGACAGACAGACAGACAGTTTATTAAAGGATGCTTCCTGGTGAGGTTATTTCTTATTGCATAATCATTATCACATTTGCTTATTTTCTTAATATTGTGAGTATGCCTACATGTATTTATTTTCTTAATATTATGACTATGCTTTCATATATTTATTTTCTTAATATTATGAGTATGCTATCCTTTATTTATTTTCTTAATATTATGAGTATGCCTACATGCATTTATTTTCTTAATATAATGAGTATGCCTACATGTGTTTATTTTCTTAATATTATGAGTATGCCTACATGTGTTTATTTTCTTAATATTATGAGTATGCCTATATGCATTTATTTTCTTACTATTATGAAATAGAACCATTATACAACCATTATGCCTACATGTATTTATTTTCTTAATATTATGGGTATGCTTTCATGTATTTATTTTCTTTATATTATGAGTATGCTTTCATGTAAAAAAAAAATCTTTATATTATGAGTATGCTATCCTCTATTTATTTTCTTAGTATTATGAGTATACCTACATGTGTTTATTTTCTTAATATTATGAGTATACCTACATGCATTTATTTTCTTAGTATTATGAGTATACCTACATGTATTTATTTTCTTAATATTATGGGTATGCTTTCATGTATTTATTTTCTTTATATTATGAGTATGCTATCCTGTATTTATTTTCTTAATATTATGAGTATACCTACATGTATATATTTTCTTAATATTATGAGTATGCCTACATGAGTTTATTTTCTTAATATTATGAGTATGCCTATATATGTTTATTTTCTTAATATTATGAGTATGCTTTCATGTATTTATTTTCATAATATTATGTGTATGCTTTCATATATTTATTTTCTTAATGTTATGAGTATGCCTACATGCATTTATTTTCTTAATATTATGAGTATACCTACATGCACATATTTTCTTATGATTATGAGTATGCCTACATGTGTTTATTTTCTTAATATTATGAGTATGCCTACATGTATTTATTTTCTTAATATTATGAGTATGCCTACATGTATATATTTTCTTAATATTATAAGTATGCCTACATGTATTTATTTTCTTAATATTATGAGTATATGTATTTAAATAAATTATTCATCTGATTTATGTTCCCCTTTTCTTTTAGGCGAAAGTGTTACTTATTGCAATAGGATTTTCACTGGTGTTTGGGGCTTTATTCGCTAAAACATGGCGAGTACACGTTATCTTCACTAACCCCACCAAGCAACGAATTGTAAGCACGATTGATGTCACTATTCTTATTAGTTTCATTTCAACATACATTTATACATATTTGCAGGACGGTGGGAGGGCGGTTGAGACCCCAGTTTTTTTCGCCAGTTTTTATTTCGACTATAGATTCGCGATTTCGCATAACACATTTTATACATACATAAAAATTATCCCCATTCACTTTGAAAAAAATCAGCCCCCCTCCCACAACACTTTGAAAATTCGTCCTACGCGACTGCTTTGTCGTGAGTAAAATTATTTTAAACTGATATTTCAGAGGTAACCAGTAGTTTTTGTAAATGCATATATATGGTGTATTTGGTATTAGCTAATGTAATAATATAAATAATACCAGTACTGTATGCATTATATTATCATTACGTCCAATAGCCGATGATAATATAAAAATCAATGTGCTCTAGAGACATCGTTAAATAAAACAAACTTTTTGCATTAAATTATCATGACTGTATATTATAATAAACAGAGGTTATTAAACGAGCTACCATTAAATATCAAAGTGACAGAAGAAATATTATGTTACGTGGGACATACGTTTGATAATGAATGGTAGTGAGTTTGATATTCTATTTATTAGTCATAAATTTAAAATAATTGCAGACGTTTTTGAGTGAGTGTGTTGTTTTATACGATAAATTCTCAAAAACGGGTCGATAACACTGATCGCGAAGAATTCAACGGAAAATACACGACATTTGAAAATAAGAACACTTTCTTACCACACAGCAGACATTAAACAGTTAATTCGCATGTTAATTATCGTGTACATGTATTCAATGTGGCTAGTGCGTCAAAATGGCAAACGTCGTTTGCGCATAAACATGAACAGCAACACTTACATTTCTTTAGTATTTTTGTTTACATTGTGTAAATGTAACATTCGTGAGAATGAGAGAATCAGTCTTCCCTAAATATGTCGTTAAAAAAATATGTGTGTCCTAATAGTGCTCCAAAAAGCCAGCAACAAATACACGTTAATAATTTATCTTACTTTTTCTATCTTTCTCTCTCATCTCTTTTTCTCTATTTTCATCTCCCTTCATTATTATACCTTTTTTTCTTTCATTCTATTTAATTATTTGTTTTTTTTAAAGTCCAATTCCTGATGTACATATATTCATTTTATAACAACCCATGTTTTCTACCTGAACATAGTTTGACTTTGTAAACATGGGACTGGAAGGAAAAAATTAAACAGTTATAAAAATTTTAAAAGACAACAACACGCAAACAAATACACGTTAATTATTATATAATGAAGATCAGAAGAAAGTATATACGTGTATACATGTTGGAGAATTCTGACAATAGAAAAATGTGATAGTCATAATTTGAACAAAGACACAAATATGGATTAAAATCTCAAAAATCATCACTGACTACTTAACCGTGCTTTCTCAGCGAAATGATTAAAAGACTGTATTCGATGTTTTTTTCTAATTATGGCTATGTTGGTTTTGCTGTTGTAAGAATTCTCTTAGTATACGTTTTTCCTTCAGTGTATTATTTACTATATCACTTTCTGCAGGGCCGTATCCTGATAAAAATCCGAACGGGGCCACTACTTTTCATAAACAAATTTGTGCTATGTAAATTAAACCCTGACATGTGTATGCTATTTTCTGAAGTACAAAAAGGAGAGATTATCAGGGGGCAACTGCCGCTCCATTACCCCCGGAGTGTACTGCCCTGTTCTGTACCCATGGGAATAAATCCCGTGGGGGATACATCCCTATATAATTACCCACACACACTTTTTGCTTGGAAAAATACCTAAATACATATACTAATTTTTACCAGTAATTCTCTTCATTGTATCAATGTAACACTTAACCATTTTCCTTTGCTGCTTTGTTTGAATAAACTTCATCAATGATCAGCTGATATTGGCTTTAGATTTTCAAAGACAAAAACGGTCTGTATGCATTTTTGTCAGATAAAAGGTTTCCATTTAGATCATCAGCTGAAATTGGATAATAATCCAATTCCGGTTGTGGAGGAAACCATATTTCTTGGTGTCATTCTGGACAGAAAACTTTCTTTCATTTCACACTTAAAATATCTCAAAAGAAGGGATTAAAGGCTCTTAATATTTTAAAGGTTATAGGTAATACAGAATGGGGAGCAGACCGAAAGGTTTTGCTCCGTCTGTATCGATCTCTTGTGAGGTCTAAATTAGATTATGGATGCATTATGTATGGGTCAGCTAGCGAGTCTTACTTGCAGATGCTTGATCCCATACACAACCAGGGACTTAGGCTCTGTCTTGGTGCTTTTAGAACATCTCCTGCTGAGAGCTTGTACGTTGATGCTCATGAACCTAGTTTGGGGGCTAGACGTACAAAGATTTCTCTTCAGTATGCTTCTAAACTTAAATCTTTGCCAAAACATCCTGCTCACGACCTGGTGTTTGAAGAGAAATATGTGAAGTTGTTTGATGAGAAGCCAAATGCTATTCGTACTTTTTGTCTTCGCACCAAGCAGTTATTGGCTGCTTCCAACATCACTTTTAATGATATAATGAAAACTCCTTCATATTTTATTCTTCCACCATGGTATATTAAACCACCTGACATTGTATTTGATCTAGTGCATCTGAAGAAAGATCATACAGATGCTCTAGTATACAAACAACATTTCTTAGAAATTAAGAGTAAATAACCTGATTTCATTCAGGTTTATACTGATGGATCACAAGATGCTGTAGCCTGATACAGTGTTCCCATCTGAAATATTTCTACGAGATTGGCTGATTCGGCGTTTATTTTTTCTGCAGAATTCAGGCAATTCTTGATGCCCTGGACAAAATTAAACATTCTGATGAATCCAAATTCATAAGTTTTACAGACTCACTTTTGTGTCTACAGGCTTTACAAAATATGAAGCTGCAACATCCTTTGATTGAGATGATGATACAAAAGTGTGTCTTTTTATCTTCTAAAAAGAAAATAGTTTTCTGTTGGGTGCCCAGTCACGTTGGTATTAGTGGTAATGAAAAGACTGCTTTGAATTTGCTTCTTACCAATATGGGTATCCAATATACAGATTTTACATTTTTGTCTTCCTGGCAGGGTGAAAAATGCGGCAGCAAAAAAACTTCATTCCATAAAGCCAGTCTTGGGAGATTGGCAGTCCTCCTACATACGGACACGAAGGGATGAAGTTATCTTGTGTCGTTCCCGTATTGGTCATACCTGTTTAACCCATATTTTTATTTTGAACAAGGACCCTCCGGCTCAGTGTGAGCATTGTTAATCTAGATTGACAGATCGTCATATTTTGGTGGAGTGTCCTCACCTTGCTCAGGATAGGACAGCTATTTTTGGTAATGAGGGTGTGGTGGCATCATTTAGATTCCATCCACAACTCATTGTCATATTTTTTAAACAAAAGGGTTTTAAATTTATTTTTCGTTCTTAATTGCTTGAATTTGTATTTACCATTGTTTTATTTATTATTGTGAATTTTTTTTATCATAGTGATATGTTTACTATATATATTTATATTGTATATATTGAATCATATAAATTAACTTTTTACACTGATTTTTATCTAATTTTTAACATCTCACCAATGTATGACCCCCATTAGCCGATGTTTATTTTTTGTGCTGAGGGGTCGTTAAACAAACAAACAAACAATCATAACTTTCATCTTCATATATCCACAACTTCAAGACTTCTGGTAATTGCGCTAGAAACCTGATTCAAGTATCAAAACGAAGAGCAGAACCTGAACATTTTAACAATGTCAATAGCTAAAAACAACAAACGTTCAAGTTAATACTCATTTCGTGGTGAAAGGTGACATATATCATTAAACACGTATTCCTTTCCTTTATGTAAAATGTAACCTAGAATAACCACGTGACAGACTGATACGGCCAAAGACCGGCCAGAAGGATCATCGCGTGTATTCGTGGTCTCGGAAAATAATGACAGTGAGGATTAGCTATAGGTAAAACCATTCGTCCTCCAGCTCATGGTCAGATTATAGAATCAATAAATTAATGACTACATGAGGTATATCTATCGACCTTGATGCCTCTGTCGTTAGGTCATTAGATTCAAGGTTAATAGGTATTGGGTTCGAATCCCATGTTTATAACCTAAATAATGCCTTCCTCATTGGGTAATGCACCAATACTTAATACAGTTTTACCCACTTCGCGATTGGCCTAAGCCATTGGTCCGGTATTGATATATGAAAGGTTGTGGTAGACAGACAAACAGACAGAGAGACAGACAGACAAACAGACAGATAAACAGACAGACATATATTTTCTTTAAGTCTCACCTTGTGCACCACATAATAATACAAAAAGAAATAAGACATAAAACTACACGTCATTCCTTATGGAATTACGAGAGACTATACATATAAACTGATACAGTGGTATGTGCTATCCTGTATGTTGGAAATGGCACGTAAAATCATTTGAACCATTTAGGAAGAGATGTGTGTGTATGTGCGCAGTAATATCACAAATAGCGTTAGTGTTTCCTGTCAGTGGACCATTACTGTGACCAACCCATGAAACAAAAATATTTCAGCATCCAAACATTCTTTTTTAGTTGATTATATATCAGCTGCCACCAATTCCCGTGGAACGAACGTACATGTTACTTCCCTGTCAAATGATTATCTTTCTGTTGTAGTATTTTGCTTTAATTGATAGTAATTTGTTATGAACATGTTACTTCCCAGTCAAATGAGTATGTTTCTGTTGCAGTATTTTGCTTTTGTTGATAATAATCTGTTACAAACATGTTACTTCCCTGTCAAATGATTACGTTTCTGTTGTTTTATTTTGCTTTAATTGATAGTAATGTGTTATGAACATGCTACTTCCCTGTCAAATGATTATGTTTCTGTTGTAGTATTTTGCTTTAATTGATAGTAATTTGTTATGAGCATGTTATTTCCCTATCAAATGATTATGTTTCTGTTGTTGTATTTTGCTTAATTGATAGTAATTTGTTATGAACATGTTATTTCCCTATCAAATGATTATGTTTCTGTTGTTGTATTTTGCTTAATTGATAGTAATTTGTTATGAACATG
>JAULBS010129793.1:0-13490 GCA_032355785.1 Symmetromphalus regularis
ATTAATTTATGATAAATATATTTATAAATTAATAATCGCGTACCTTAAAAATACATTATACAAATAATTACCTAACGTCCCAATTTTTATATGAATTCTGCAGCAAATAAAACATGGCGGACTAAGTAACGCCGGTTGGAAATATAAAAAAATTACTTAAAATATTAACATTAATGAGATAATTTATATATTTTGTTTTTTATTCGTCAAAAAGCATGTTCCAAGTAGAGCAAACAGACTCATCAGTGTCATGGAAAGTCCTATAAAAGGCTATAGATATACAGTCTATAGGACTTTCCATGACACTGATGAGTTTCCTTTTTTTCTATCTTTTTAAAAATATTTTATTACTTTCTTTTTCAAAACAGAAATATAACACTGTCCCAAATAAATCTGGCACTTACGAAGTTACGTAAATGATTGTATTTCCTATAATAACCCTACTATCCAGTACTTACAGTTATTTCGTAAGCAACATATCTTGTATAGGAAGTAACCGGATGTTACCATTCTTTTGTAAAATTCCTCCTATACGACCTTACGTACAGGATAGGGTA
Source organism: Symmetromphalus regularis (assembly GCA_032355785.1). Classification (NCBI taxonomy): domain Eukaryota; kingdom Metazoa; phylum Mollusca; class Gastropoda; order Neomphalida; family Neomphalidae; genus Symmetromphalus; species Symmetromphalus regularis. Next base: position 558 of record JAULBS010129793.1, read on the forward strand.
GCTTTCGGGAGCGCTACAAACTACGTGTAGCAATATTATTGCACTCGTAACCAAACGTTCTCATTGGATTTAATAAAACGGTGATCATTCAGGTTAAGAAATTACCTGACAGAAAATACCTTAAACATGATAACAGTTTTGTAGTTGGTTGAGAACCTTGTGTTCCAAGATTTGGTCACGGGCATGGACTAGTCCATGGACGGACATGCATATTATTGCAATAAATATCATTTCCTTATCTGGATTAGGGCATGGACTTGGTGGTAACAGCTCAGGCAGTATGTCCCTGGACTACTGTTTTCCAACAGTAAATAACGCTGCCGCTGGCCCGCTTGTTAACGTGAGGGCAACATTGTCATTGGTCCGGTGATTATCTTCTTCGTTCTATCGATTTGACTGTCACAATATAAAACACAAATCGCCATGTGATTAAGTATGCACATATGAAGGATATTTTTTTACAATAAGTAGTTATTTTCATGAGTTTGGTTGGTTAATATTTTGAAAATGTATAATAGTGGTGTGTCACCTTCATAGTATTATCCATGAGTTATCTCCCATGCATTGGAGTCGTTCCACGTTGGCGACGCATGCGTGTCAAGTTATCAACAAAAATGGCTGGACAAGGTGATGTTGATGAGCTTTTTGATATCAGAACAGCTTTATACATCGGAAATTATCAGCACTGTATAAATGAAGGACAAAAACTTAAGGTAATGAAAGTCATGCCACTCCATTAACTGTGTTCTTTAACCGCAATTTCACCATTGTTGGCCGTAATTCTCTGCGTTTACCCACAACTGTTAACTGATCTGAGTCTGAGACTCGGACTGTGATCATTAAAAACATGTATTCAATTTATTGACATTGTTGCGGCTGACCAGGACTCTTTTTACATCATATTTTTCTAGAATCCATTTAGATTGATTATTCATTGATTTCGTGCCCTCACTTTTTCAAATGTTCCTACACCCCTGAATGAAAATATATTAATTGGCCTTATGTTTAATTAATTAATAGAGGGAAAATGTATCAAACACGTTTTGAGAAAGTCCCTAACACTGTCGCCAAACAAATATAGCACATGGGTGATCACAGGGTCAGCTGTCAAGATTTTGGTTTTAAAAATAGGACTTTTTCTGGAAGCCAGGTAGGCTCTTCGAGTTTTTTTCTTCTTGTGCATTTATTAGCGATTAATATATAGAATATTTGTTACCAGTTAACTTGAAAATCTTTGATCTAAAGGTATGTATCATTATATTTGTCAATCGATAGTTATTAGAGCTGTATTTACCTGGTACCGTATGGTCACAGGATCTTTGACAGATTTTACTATACAGTTTTCTCTGCCATTAGACAGCAAATATCAGTAACAGCAAAGCTGTCAAGCGCCAGAAACTTGGGCTACATAATAATGTGCGAAGTAACTCACTCTCAAAATGTTTTTTTAGAAGATAAAAATTGTTGCCACTAAATTTGATCGATATATCAGTTAACTGCTAACAATGTGAAAATGATCCCTGGCTCTGTGAAACAGTAGATAGAGAGAGGGATTCCCAATGGATATTTTTCCAAAATAACAGCAGAATCAAATTTATGTTCATTCATTTATTACAGCTAACAAACCCTGATCTGAAGAACCAGCGTGATGTGATTCTATACCGTGCGTACATAGCACAGAGGAAGTTCGGAGTTGCCCTTGATGAGATCAAGTCCTCACACTCACTTGATCTTCAGTCTGTTCGTATGTTTGCTGATTATATGTCCAGTGAAAATAGGAGGTACAATACATTAATTAATTTTAAAATAAATTTAACATACTTCATTCAGTGAAAACACAAGTTCAAGTATTTTCTCTCTGCCCTCTTTCTTTTTCGCCCCTGACCCAGTTCCCTTGTCTTATGACATTGGGCCCGTGGTGGACATGCCCAAACTGAATGGACATGGGCATGCTTCAAAAATCAAACTGAACTGAAGTTTAAATAATACTGACAGGAGTCTGTTATTGCAGTGGGTGGCAGTGTTGGAAATTCATTGAGAATTGAGGTGGACACCATGGCTACGAACTTTGAAAAGTTGGTGGAGCAACAATTTTTTCAAGTATTACCTACCTACAAGTTGTTTATTAATTTGTTTTTGTGTTTAACTGCTCGATAAAATATAAAACAGACAGACAAGACAGACATACATTTTATTAATCAATGAATAAACGATGTGATTCATTTCCCCATACGGATAAAGTTTGTAGCCCGACCCCATTTCAAGTGGACTCGGGCTCCCGGTCATTTCCAACACTGGTGGGTGTTCTTGCATTATAAGGGAATACTAAAGGCTCAACAGCAAATGTAAAAGTTCTTCATGGGGCTTGACAGTAAATGCTGTGGTTGTTGTAATGAAATTAGACCCCCCTGTGTTTAAATTACCAGAGCTTTAGATTGCAATAATGTAGACACAAAGTTGGTAATAGTATTGTAAGTGTAGGTATCAACACCCAAAAATATGCTTAGTAATAGTAGTAACATTAACAGTTCTATTAGTACATGTATACAGTTCTATTAGTACATGTACACACAAATACTACATTATTATTCTTTTGATGTCTAAAATATGTACATGTGCTTATGTATCTTTTAATTTAATTTTATTATTTTAGAGATTCGATAGTAAAGGAGCTGGATGGCAAAATGAGTGGCAGTGTGGATTTGGCTAATAACACTTTGTTGCTAATGGGAGCATCTATATACTTTCATGAACAGGTTTGACTTTTTTGTTCATTTTTGTAATGAAATAAAGTATGGGGCATGTTTAGTTTATTTTGTTTAATGACACCACTAATTTGACTAAAGCAAATTGATTTATTAATCAGAGGCTGACTCAAACTGACTACATGTCAAAATTACCAAACAATTGATATCCAATAGGATATCAATTGTTTGGTAATTTTGACATGTAGTCAGTTTGAGTCAGCCTCTGACAGAATTTGAACCACTGTCTTCAGCTTGAAAGTGATATTCTATCACTGAACCAATAACGCTTACTAGGGTATGTTTTGTTTCTTTAAATCCCTTAAAAAAACATTTAGTTCAGATATTCAGATTTATCTGGTTTGCAGTTATAAAAAGGAATTTATAAATAATTATATAGGATTTTCTTGTATATTACTACAATTCTTTGAAATCTGAGGATTAGGTTTTGAATTTAATATTATTTTCTGAAGGACTATTTATTTTGCACTGAAAGGAGTAAAACTGAAATAAATATTTCTTGTCTTCTGGTTTCAGAATTATGACGCTGCTCTTCGTACATTGCACCAATCTGATGACATTGAATGGTAGGTTGATTTACTGAATAATCCTTGTACATTTTTAATAATTAAATTGTAATGAATTATACTCAATTACATGTGTATATCTTCAAGATCAAATCTCAAAAATGCCATTACATGTACCTTATAATCAGTGATAAATTAATGATTATTGATCAAACAATTAGTTACTCCCTTTTCTTCCAGGCTTGCTTGAAAGGATTGTTTAAAGACACCCAAGAACAATTGTTTGTTTGGGAATTACTGGGTTTCAGATAGTGTTTGTGACTTATGGTCTTCAGAGGAAAGCTGCTACTGCCACATAAGTTACTCTTTGTGATTAGCAATAAGGATTCATTTATATGTGATTTTCCATAGGCAAAATAGTACATGTCATCACTTTTGTTAAACCATTTGTGGACCATTGATTGAAATGAGAAATGGCCTATATGGGTCTGCTCAAAGGATTGATCTGACGGACCACTACCCCTCATCAAGTCAATAACTCTTGAGCTATGTGCCATTGTCAGTTGTGGTTACTGCCTTTACTGATAACATAGTTGTAGTAGTGTTAGAATAAAGTGTTCCTATTGAGCTAATGGGTTAAATTCACACTAGCTACTGCACTGGGAGCACTTTATTCTAACACTACTACATGGTATATAATATCATGGATTGAAATTTATTGAAGCTTAAAGAGTTATTACCATAGTGACCTTGGGATCAGGTATATATATATACAGTGGAGCATGACAGCAAATAAAAATCTATTACATCCAAAACATATTTTGAAATTAACATTCTAGTTTCATCACATTCCAAATACATTTTATTATCAAAATATACTGCTTATAAACTAAAGGCTTTCACTTTGAAATTTCATGAATCTTGCTGAATTGTCATTTTTTGTTGCTTATTTTGTTGGTTGTTTATTTGTACTAATGTATATAAAAAAATTTCTCTTAGTATTTCCCTGACTGTGCAAATTCTACTGAAACTGGATCGTGTTGACCTTGCCAAGTAAGTACAAACACTTTGTCACGTAACTGCTAATGCAACTTATATTATTCTCTGCATTAAAGGGTTAATTAACATTGTAGTAGTCTTAGAATAAAGTGCTTCTACTGGCAGTAGCTAGTGGGAATTTCCTTATTAGCTTAGTTGGTAGAGTGCTTAACTCTCAAACTGAAAGTCATGGTTCAAATCCCCTCAGTGGAGGTTGAGATTCTTCTGTTACATTTGGAGCCGACATAGGGATTGGGTTTGTTCTTATAACAAGAATTTGATTAAAACCCAGTCAGAATCTGTAACAGCTCAACTGCCTGTGGCCCACAGCTCCGGGATGTAGCTTCGTTTGAGGGGGGAGTATGTAGTAGTTTTAGAATAAAGTGCTCCTTCTGGCAGTAGCTGGTGGGAATTTTCCTATTAGCTCAGTTGGTAGAGCGCTGGACTCTCAAACTGAGAGTCATGGTTCAAATCCCCTCAGTGGAGGTTGAGATTTTTCTGTTAAACATAAAGAACTAATTTGAGTTATAAATTTTATAACTGTTTAATTTAATGTTATTTTACAGATTTATTATATATATGTGTGTGTATATAATTTTTATTTTAAATGTTTTGTGTGTAAATTGATATTGTATGATATTTTAAATTTTGATAGAAAAGAGTTAAAGCGAATGCAGGAACTGGATGAAGACAGTATTTTGACACAGCTGGCCCAGGCTTGGTTCAATCTGGCTGTGGTAGGTATTATATTGTAATCTTCCGTGATAATAGATCTTTCCAAGTCTGCAGACTGTAACACATTGACTGCCAACTACAATAATACATGTAGATATAAGTGTATCACATTTTCCCACTACGAGTATATTCGTAGTAAAGCCAGTGCTAAACTATAGTATATTAAAGATGCAAGCAATGTTTATATAACTCATTATCATCAGTATGTTTTCTGGCAAAGGGGAGTAACAAATCAATGTAATGAAGTTAAACATGTTTAAAATTGTTATAAATTTTTCTTTCCATAAATCGCATAGCTGACTATCAGTATTCTTGTAGTGGCAAAGGGAGGAAACCAACCATATTGTGATTTGCAGTCAATAATATTTGAGTTATAATTTTTACTGGTATGTTTTGTAATAGGAACAGAATATTTGTTCAACAATGTCTTCGGATATTGGTTTTTTAGTGGCTGTTAAGTGCACAACACATGGGAATAATCACTGGCACCACATAGGCTACTCTTTTACCAGTTGCAGGATATCACATTCCATACCCTGTTGCTGGCTGGAATGTTAAATAACCTCATGGGTATAATTTTTTAACATTTATTTTACAGTATATTGGCACTCCGACACTAGTAATTAATTAAAACTTGCTCAAGCATGGAAACTTGATCCTCAACATAATGTTGCAAACAAGTTTTATTCTTTTTTCCCATTTGTTTTATTAATATTCAAAAGGTAATTTTTGTCTTGATCTATGACATCCTATATTCATATCCAACATGAATGTTTCAGGGTGGTGATAAGCTTCAAGATGCATATTACATTTTCCAAGAACAAAGTGACAAGCATGTGTCGACTCCACTGCTGTTGAATGGGCAGGCAGCGTGCTACATGGCACAGGACAGATACGATGATGCAGAATCTGCCCTGCAGGAAGCCATTGACAAGGTAAAAAAATTATTATCAGGCTATGATCAAAATATTACCTTAATAAATAATAAGCATAATAGTGTGAAGTATTGAATAAGCCAAAAACAAAAGTGATGTGTTTCTTAGCAGTCAGTCCTTCCTAGAAAAAAGAGCAAGTTCTAAACTTTTTATTCAGTATTTTAATAATTTAAAAAATCATCATATACAGTAAAGAGTACATGTAGATGGTATAACCAATAATAAAAATGTTGAACTCCAATTTATTTTGTTCAGTATTTTAATGTAAATGTACTTTTATTTTATTTGGTCTGATTTAAAATTTAATACTGATGTTTACATTACAGGACAGCAACAATCCAGAGACTCTGGTCAATATGATTGTTCTTTCACAACATCTCAACAAGGCACCAGAGGTAAGCAGTTTTAAAAAGTTATTGTCATAGATTTAGTAAGTACAGTATTCACCATAAAATTAGTAGAAAAGAAATCAGACATGCTGTCTTCATACTATTGTTGAATATATTTATACCCCAAGTGTGACCAACTAGCAGAAACAATACCAAACTAGAACAAGCAGTTAATGAATTACACTCATCATAACAAGTGCAGACAATATTATAGTAAGTGAAACTTCAATAACTCACCCAATACTTATGTGTTGGGAGGGTTGTTAAATATATAAATAAATCAATAATTCAAAATTGAAAGTGTCAGAAAAATAATTAGAGACTGGAGTTAAGGGAGTTTGAGTTCTCAAAATTCAAATATTGACCCTGAAAAAGCCAATTTTATTTTATGATAAACATGCATTCTTTTTGCACATATTATAAATGTGTTTATGAAAAACAAATAACAACAACAAAACATAAATATAAAAACAAATTATACTACAGGGAAAAAAAATGGATTTGATATAGTCTACGGATTTCCATAGTGGAACATGATTTTAAAAAATTAAAAGATGGATTTCAGAAGCATGTGTGCAGTCATTTTTCACACTAGCGTAATAATTATTAGTTCTAACATCTGTTTTTAAATGGCAGTCAGGCTGTGTGCAGTAATTAGGAACACCACCATGTAAACATATCATCAGCTCAGATGGCACATTTTGTTCCACTCTGTCAACGATTCATTATTCTTTAATAACCACCAAAAACAATAGCTTGATTACTATTGATTGTCAAGTTTTCTAAGGTCATTTGCCATTAATTTAATAGATTGGGACTGCAGAATGATATCGAGGTATTCAATTTGTCATGGTTCAAATTTTCAAGGACTATTATTAATAGCTTGTATGGGAGCTTGAGCAGGACTAAAGAGTCCATTTGAGAGGTCGGTGTTTTCGAAAGATTGAAGTTTGATTGGTCGCAGTTTGACTTGATTATAATTAATATATCATTGTAATGTTTTGTGACAGGTTAGCAACAGATATATATCTCAGCTGAAAGATTCTCATAGAAGTCATCCGTTTGTCAGAGACTACCTACAAAAAGTGAGTTTACATTCAAAAATTGTGCTAAAACTCTATACTCATTACTTACAAACTGGACTTGAACCTTTGTGTAATTTGTATGATGTATGTTCAAACTATGTTTATGCCATGGTGAGCACAGGATCAGAGTTTATTGTTTTGTGATAAAGTAGCAAAAGATGTAAATATTTTCATGAGTAATTCAGAATTTTTTTTTATTATATTGTATATCATTATATGTATATCCAACACAAGAGATTTATTTTATTGTTAGTCAGATTTTTTTAATAAAGATTTTAGAATATTGAATGTTAGATTTTCAACTAAACAAGTTTGTTGAAAAAATATTTCTGGTAGCTCAGTCTGTTTTGGTATTTTTCTCTATTTCGACTATTATTTTCAGTTCATTCATAAGTAAAATCTTAATTATTTTCAAAAATACTTAGAATGTATTTAACACCTAGGAGTCGAAGACAGTTTTCAAAATGTTCCTGTTCTTACAGATAGTATGAATTTCCATACTCCACCTACATTTCCCTTCTAAATAAATAATCATAAATGTAATTTCAGCGAGATCTCTTATCAACATTTTAATGATTGATTTAAAATTGTATGCAATCACTGACCCACCCATAATTCTGAATTAAGCATAACCTCAAATCCACTTGAAACTTGGTGCTTCGAGCCTAGATCTGTTTGGCCCCCCAATGTCTGTGTTAGCTCTCTCCACCCCTTACCCCCCAAATGTTCACTTGCTTTCCCCGTGCTTGGTGATGTAAGTTCACATGTACAACCTTTGCTGACTGCTTAACATGCACAGTGATTTTTTAAATGGTCATTAACTTTTAGACTACTAATTCCATTAGAGTTACTTCCCCTCAATACTGGATTAATTTTGAGAAAATCAGTTTGATTTTGATCAAATATGAATATAAAAATTAACAAAATTATGAAATAACAGGTTTAGTCAATTAATATTATTTTTTTGTTTTAATGGGATTTTCAAGTTGGTTTTGTGGTCAAGAATTGTGAACAAAATTCATACGACATGCATGGTTATTTGCATTTACCATCCAATCGCTAAAATTCAAACTTTCATTCTCACAGACATTCAAATCATTCCAAAGTATTTGTTGCACCACACATTCTCTCAGTTTCATGATGATCAAAATCCATAAACCGTTCAAATTCATTCTTACTTTAACTGTTTAAATTCTCTATCAGTGCTAAGCGCTGATATTGTTAAGAAAAAATCTTGTGAAAAATGATGTTTACAAAGCAAACATTAAAGGATAGGGGATTTTCCCATTTCTGAAATTTGCCACTTGCCGTCGGGAATGTTTTATATTTATAAATATTTTGTCACTTTGTTCCATAATGCATTTTAAAATGCAGGAAATACAATCAAGAAGGGTGCATTTGATTGTCGACAAAAGTCATCAGTATTCAAGCTTTTGGGTGACATTTTCAAAACCACTATTCAGAAAGTTAACAAAGTTTAATTATTTTTAAAGCCTTTTATGATATTGTAAAAATTAGTATTGTAATGCTTTTATTTTAATTTTATTATTCGGTTTCTTAAACCTTTTTTTTAAGATTTAGACTACCTAATGTATATAATATATACATTATTATTATATTATTATTATTATATGTACCTAATATATATATAATATATATACATTATTGCTTATCTGCAAAATAAGTTTATATAACAATTATTTTTAACAGGAGAGTGAATTTGATAGGATATGCAGAAATTATTCTCCCTCTGTGACTGCCTGATGATGTGTATTTGTATGGTGAGTATCTTTGTATTATCTTGTGACTATTTGCCTGGTTAAGTGCAGGTTTATGGACAGATAGGTCTGTATGGGACATGCAGTTTCCACCATTCTAGGACAATTGCTTGTAAAACTCTAGACTTAAGTTTCTACCAAGTCGTGGCATCACTTTACATATTGTAAACAGAAGTAGACTTAAAAGTTTTATAAGCATCAGGTTTGGTTGCAGGCAAATATTTCTTTTGAATCAAAGTTTTTCATTATTTTTCTGTTACATAAATATCACCCAATTTCATTATAATTATTTGCTACTTGTGCACTTTTCAAACTTGCTACATTCAGTGATACATTGTAGAGACCTGAATCGGGAAAGAATGTTGTGCTAGTGGTCATTTTAAACACAATTTAATTATTCAAATGGTAAAATGTTTAGCCAGTTTTGTAAAAATTAGCAGTTGTCTTAATCAGCCCAGATTAATTATAATTCAGTCTGTTCATGATATATATTATGGTCATCTTGGTATTTGTAGGTGTTCAAAAGTGATTTAGACATAGTTAAATACATGTAAAAGCAAGAAACAAAAAACAATTTGCTAATGAAATGAGACTATTATGAAAACAAAATAAATTTTTAATAAACTGCATGGTATACATGAGTATATGTCGAAATTATTATTTAGATACTGAAGCAGGTACTTGAATTCTTTAACTTGTGTATTTAGTTGTGTTCATTTAATTATGTTTTGCTTTTATTTTATGTTTTTGTTTTTGCAGATGTTAATACTTGTTATAGACAATTTCTTATGAAGCACCACATATTTGCCAGTGAGTCATGGTCTTGACAAACAGAAGAACGCTGTGAAGGAGTTATTGGATATCAAAATAGACATTCCTGCCTAGAATATAGGATTAGACTTGGGTAAAATAAAGACATGAATTTTGTGACCACATCTGGATATGTTGATGTGCAATGTAAATTATATTCTGGTGCAAGACATTACATGTGAATAAATTATATAAACACTCTTTTTGTTTTTATTCTTTGAGACAGGAATAAAGGCACAAAAATGGCCTAATTGTGGACCATGATAGTGAAATAACTGAATGAAAAATATCTCACTAGTCTGCCAGATCAACACCACCCAATATTTACTTGTCTACAAAAATGTCTACTATCCCTTTTCCCACATCACAGAATGTAGCTCAGGTGGGCAGGTATATCCAGACATTTAAGCCTCTATTGGATTGGTTGAATATTTGTCCGTATTAAATAATGGGTGTTGAAGAATGACCCCTTAATAAATAGTTACATCTAGGAATTAAAACAGTATTACACATCAAAGGAAGAAAAGAACATTGTTAAACAATCTTAGTTGCACATGCTAAACCTTCTCAGTAGTTTAATATTACTGTTTGAGCACACCATATTAATAAAATAAAACGAAATTTTTTAAAGTTATTGTCTTTTATTTAAAAAAAAATGTTTTATTATTTATATTTTCTAATAATAATGAAGTTTATTTCCAAACCAAATGAAATAAAATGATAGTAATGCTAACAGATTAATCACCATTCTTAGTATGGCATGTTTTTGTTTGTTGGTGTAGGGGTGTGCCCCCCTTTAATTTTCGGCCGGCAAGAATCCCCATCATAAAAATAAATACCTGCTATTGGGGGTTATAATATGGCTCAGAACATATGATTGCTGACCACACAAAGTTTCACATATTTGACAGTTTGCTTTATTATTGATCAGACTCTTAAAGCTGAAGACAGCGGTTCAAAACCTGCCTGATGCTGGCTCACCAACTTCATGTTACAATTACAAATGTTTGACATCCAATAGTCGATAATTAATAACTCAATGTGCTCAAGTTATGCTACTAAACAAAAAACAAATATATAAATTATTGATGAGTCGAGACTGTACGACCCTTATGACAGCCACAGCTGGTCCTACATACACTCTGGCAAGAATATCACAGAGATAGATGATGATAGCTAAACAGATAAGTGAGCAGCATAGCCCTCACAGGTAGTTCCACTCTGTAACAGAAATACGGAGTTCACTTCATTTATCTTGTTATTATCTTGTTTCTTGATAGTCCACACATAAAAATAAAACATATTTTATGTGTTAAAAGAAAAAAAGATTACAACTGATTATATTCTTGGAATTTGCAAGGTGGTTGTGTTTTAAGGATGTTTTTTCTCAGCATTCGGGTCATTTAAAAACAGGAATTTTTTTGAGTTGCAAGAAAGATATTTAGATTCTGGAATTTTAAAAACAATTTTTTAATGGAACCTGGGATGCAAAAAAATTAGATATTTAATTGTAAATGAGGGTGCAAATCAGCAGATTACTGGATTAGGATTAACTGCTAATTAACAGAAATCTACAGCCATGCTTATTCAAGTGAGTCAAGTTAATACTTTGACTCATCTTAAGTAATGTTTGTATTGCCCAAATATAGAAAACTCTTTTACTTTAAAAACTTGTAAAAGAAAGAGCACATTTCAGTTTGATCATAATACATATTGGGGCTGCATTAACCCATGACTGGGTTCCTAGGCTTTGAGGTACTTTGGGTCCCTATCTGGTAACAGTGGCTCGATAAAAAAAATTACAAGCCCCTAGTATCTGCGGGGGCCCTAGGCTTCAGCCTAATCAGCCTTATGGATAACACTGTACTGTGTTTAAATATTCGCGGGCAAGACTGAATAGAGGCACCATTAGTCATTTGAAGGGTACCTACAAAGTACTCAATAAATGTAAAGCATGCAAATTTTGGGGCACCTACTGTCTCATAAAAAGGGTGCCATAGATTATTTGGGGGATACAAAAATACCCCTTGCCCCCTCCAGCTGTGTAGGCCCCGTATACAAAATCAGCCAAAGTGTTTGAATATTTTTTGATTTTAATAAACAGGTTGTCCAGGCACGGATGTTGGATTTCTGAAAGGGAGGGTCCAAATGTGAATTTCTGAAAAGGGTGTGTCCAAAAGTGATGAGTGAACAGAAAAAGAGAAAAAAATTGTTAATTTTCACATCCTTCCACTCGCTAAAAGAAACAAAATCGAGAAAACTGGGATCTGAACCCCCATCCCTTCTGGATCCGCTACTGTTGTCTCCATAATTCCCCAGAAGATGACTGGCTCAATATACATACCTGAGAACCAGTCAACTGAATTGTTATCAAAGTAATTTTCTGGTCATTTAACAAACGTTACATTTTGGGCATTCCAACTTATTATAAGAATAAAATATGGGTTACCAGATGGATGACTCAAGGTACAGTTATTTACTCACCTAATATTGTTTTGACATTCCATAGGTAACCAAGCAACCATAAAATGCACATCCTGTGAAATCTGTTTAAATTATTACAATACATTATTCATTAGTAACCTTTTTAGGACACACCAATCCCTTGTAATAATTTGAAATGCAGAAATGTATCATCATGCTTGAGCTTCATCACCGACCTCCGTGGCGCAGTGGTTAAGCTATCGGACTTGAGGTTGGTAGATCAAATCCCAGTCGAGGCAAGGGATTTTTAATCTCAATATCGTCTCCAACCCAGAGTGAGTGCTCCGCAAGGCTCAGAAGGTAGGTGTATACCACTTACACCGACCAGTGGTCCACTACTGGTTTAACAAAGGCCGTGGTATGTGCTATTCTGTCTGTGGGATAGTGCATATAAAAGATCCCTTGCTG